>JAKCOX010000321.1:0-50758 GCA_022605575.1 Laterallus jamaicensis coturniculus
AATTGGGTGGAGAAAAATGACCCAAAACTGACCCAAAACTGGGCTGATTCATCCCAAAACCCCATCTTGACGTCCTCACCTTGATGTTCTCCTAGACTTGGGTGGGGAAAATGACCCAAAATTGGGGTGATTCACCCCAAAAAAACCCATCTTGAGATCCTCAATTTGATAGTTTCATGGAGAAAGACTCGTTTTGGGAGAAAATGACCCAAAATTGAGATGATTCAGCCAAAAAAAACCCATCTTGAGGTCCTCAACTTGATGGTCTTGGAGACTTAAGTGGGGAAAATGACCCAAAATGACCCAAAATTGGGGTGATTCACCCCAAAAAAACCCATCCTGAGGTCCTCAACTGAATGGTTTCCTGGAAAAACACCCATTTTTGGAGAAAATGACCCCAAATTGGGGTGATTCACCCCAAAAAAAACCCATCTTGAGGTCCTCAATTTGATGGTTTCCTGGAGGAAAGACCCATTTTTTGACAAAATGACCCAAAATTGGGGTGATTCAACCCAAAAAAACCCCATCTTGAGGTCCTCAATTTGATGGTCTCATACACTTGGGTGGAGAAAATGACCCAAAACTGCCCCAACTGACCCAAAAACTGGTCAGATTCACCCCAAAACCCCATCTTGAGGTCCTCAACATGATGTTCTCCTAGACTTGGGTGGAGAAAATGACTCGAAACTGCCCCAACTGACCCAAAATTGAGCTGATTCACCCCAAAAACCCATCCTGAGGTCCTCACCTTGATGTTCTCCTAGATTTGGGTGGAGAAAATGACCCAAAACTGACCCAAAACTGGGCTGATTCACCCCAAAACCCATCCTGATGTCCTCACCTTGATGTTCTCCTAGACTTGGGTGGGGAAAATGACCCAAAATAGGGGTGATTCACCCCAAAACCCCATCTTGAGGTCCTCACCTTGATGGTTTCCTGGATAAAGGCCCATTTTTGGACAATGTGACCCAAAACTGGGCTGATTCACCCCAAAAACCCTACCTGAGGTCCTCACCTTGATGTTCTCCTAGACTTGGGTGGGGAAAGTGACCCAAAACTGGGCTGATTCACCCCAAAAAACCCTACCTGAGGTCCTCACCTTGATGTTCTCCTAGACTTGGGTGGGGAAAGTGACCCAAAAGTGACCCAAAAACTGGTCAGATTCACCCAAAAAACCCATCTTGAGGTCCTCACCTTGATTGTTCTCCTAGACAAACACCCATTTTTTGAGAAACTGACCCAAAACTGGGCTGATTCACCCCAAAAACCCACCTTGAGGTCCTCACCTTGATGGTTCTTGTAGATAAACACCCATTTTTTGAGAAATTGACCCAAAACTGGGCTGATTCACCCCAAAACCCCACCTTGAGGTCCTCACCTTGATGGTCTTGGAGACTTGGGTGAGGAAAACTGACCCAAAAGTGGTCAGATTCACCCCAAAACCCCCACCTTGAGGTGGTCTCACCTTGATGGTCTCATAGGAGCCGGTGATGAGGGCGATGAAGAGGCTGAGGACCATGTAGATGAACAGGCTGATGAAGGTGTAGAGGTACACCTGGCTGAACAGCCACACCAAGTAGCTGTTCTGCTGCATCTCAGCGAAGGTGACAAACATGTCGTCACCGTTGATGAGGGAGAAGAGACACTCGGACACCATGGACAGGGACCTGAACTGGGAGGAGAGAGAGAAGAAGCTTGGGAGATAGCTGGAGGAACCACCTTGGGGCCTCTTCCAACCAGGTTGGGTGCTCCTTGATGGGTTCTCCTCCCTCCCAGTGTCCATCTCTTCCCAAATTTGGGATGGGGGGATACGGGGATAGAGGAGATAAGAAGCTTGGGAGATAGCTTGAGGAACCACCTTGGGTCCTCTTCCAACCCAGCTTGGGTGCTCCTCCATGGTTCCTCCTCCTTCCTCGATGGGTTCTCCTCCCTCCCTGTGTCCAACTCTTCCCAAATTTGGGATGGGGGGACACTGGGATGGGGGGAAGCCTCCCCAGAGCCAAGACTTGGACCACTGGGATGGAGGAGATAAGAGATAAGAAGGATGGGAGATAGCTGAGGAACCACCTTGGGTCCTCTTCCAACCAGGTTGGGTGCTCCTCCATGGTTCCTCCTCCTTCTTCAATGGGTTCTCCTCCCTCCCAGTGTCCATCTCTTCCCAAATTTGGGAAGGAGGGACACTGGGATGGATGAGATAAGAGATAAGAGGAGATAGGAAGCTTGGGAGATAGCTGGAGGAACCAAGATATGAGGAGATAAGCTTGGGAAATAGCTTGAGGAACCACCTTGGGTCCTCTCCCAACCAGGTTGGGTGCTCCTTGATGGGGAATAAAGCCCTTTGATGGGTTCTCCTCCCTCCCTGTGTCCATCTCTTCCCAAATTTGGGATGGTGGGGACACTGGGATGGGAGGAGATAAGAGATAAGAGGAGGTAAGAGGAGATAAGAAGGTTGGAAGATGGTCTGAGGAACCACCTTGGGTCCTCTTCCAACCCAGGTTGGGTGCTCCTCCATGGTTCCTCCTCCTTCCTCAATGGGTTCTCCCCCCTCCCTGTGTCCATCTCTTCCCAAATTTGGGATGGGGGGTCACTGGGATGGGGGGAAGCCTCCCCAGAGCCAAGACTTGGACCACTGGGATGGAGGAGATAAGAGATAAGAAGGATGGGAGATAGCTGGAGGAACCACCTTGGGTCCTCTCCCAACCCAGGTTGGGTGCTCCTCCTCGGTTCCTCCTCCTTCTTCAATGGGTTCTCCTCCCTCCCTGTATCCATCTCTTCCCAAATTTGGGATGGAGGGGCACTGGGATGGGAGGAGATAAGAGATAAGAGGAGATAAGAGGAGATAAGAAGTATGGGAGATAGCTGGAGGAACCACCTTGGGTCCTCTTCCAACCAGGTTGGGTGCTCCTCCATGGTTCCTCCTCCTTCCTCAATGGGTTCTCCTCCCTCCCAGTGTCCATCTCTTCCCAAATTTGGGATGGGGGGGACACTGGGATGGGGGGAAGCCTCCCCAGAGCCAAGACTTGGACCACTGGGATGGAGGAGATAAGAGATAAGAAGTATGGGAGATAGCTGGAGGAACCACCTTGGGTCTTCTTTCCAACCAGGTTGGGTGCTCCTCCATGGTTTTCTCCTCCTTCCTCAATGGGTTCTCCTCCCTCCCAGTGTCCATCTCTTCCCAAATTTGGGATGGTGGGACACTGGGATGGGAGGAGATAAGAGATAAGAGGAGGTAAGAGGAGATAAGAAGGTTGGAAGATGGTCTGTGGAACCACCTTGGGTCCTCTTCCAACCCAGCTTGGGTGCTCCTCCATGGTTCTCCTCCTCCTTCCTCAATGGGTTCTCCTTCCTCCCTGTGTCCATCTCTTCCCAAAATTTGGGATGGGGGGACATTGGGATGGAGGAGATAAGAGATAAGCAGAGGTAAGAAGCTTGGGAGATAGCTGGAGGAACCACCTTGGTTCCTCTCCCAACCAGGTTGGGCACTCCTTGATGGGGAATAAAGCCCTTTGATGGGTTCTCCTGTCTCCCAGTGTCCATCTCTTCCCAAATTTGGGATGGGGAGTCACTGGGATGGAGAAGAAGCCCCCCCAGAGGTGGTACCTTCACATGGTAGGGTCCCAGGACGATCCACCCACAGAAGCAGTAGCCAAGGTAGATGACAGCCCACGCAGCAGCAGAAGCGGATGACGTTGGGCAGGGCCACCCGTAGGGTGGGTCACGATGAGGATCTAGATTTGGGAGAGGAACATCAAGCAACCCCCCTTTTTGGGACCCCCCCTTTTGGGACCTCCCCCTCTCCCTGTGTCCATGGAAGGTGGGACAACAGGAAGAAGGATCCAGAAGGGTTGGAAACATCTCAGATGATCCCAAAAACTCCTGAAGAGGAGGTGATGGGATCAAGCTGGAGGAGATACTTCATGGAGGACTCCAGATTTTTGGGGGGGGGGTGTCCAGATTTTGGGGTGGGGGGGTGTCCTACACCTTGTCTGGGTGGTACTCACGTTGTATTTTTGGAAGAAGGTGAGGTAACGGATCACCCCCACCCAAACCAGGAGGGTGGAGGTCCCAAGGAGGATGCTGCAGACGTCGTAGCTGGCAAAGTTCTACCAAGAGGAAGAAGAAGAAGAGGAAGAAGAAGAAGAAGGATCAAGATGTGGCCACCAAGGAACCCAAAAACCATCCCAAAAGGGAAAGAGAGGGGTGGAGGGGGGTATTTTGGGGTCCTCCTTGATCTAGGACCTCTCTGGTGGGACATCTGTCCCTTAATCCATCATCCAGGGGTGGAAAACCCATGGAGAAGCTTCACCAGGGGTGGAAAACCCATGGAGAACCCTCAGGAGAACCTTCACCAGGGGTGGGAAACCCCTGGAGAACCCTCAGGAGAAGGTTTTTTCACCCCAAAATCATCCCCACCCCACCAGTTATGGGATCCCTGAGACCTTCCAGCTTCTCTCCTAGTCATCCCAGTAACCTTGGACTCGATTCCCATCTTCAGGATGGTTCCTAAGATGGTGAGGACATCACTGATCACCAGGAGGAGGAACCCAAACACCATCCCAAATGGGGAAAGGGAGGGATTTTGGGGTCCTCCTTGATCCAGGACCTCTCTGGAGGGGAGGAGGGGGAAAATTTGGGGTCCTACTTGATCCAGGACCTCTCTGTTGGGACATCTGTCCCTTAATCCATCATCCAGGGGGTGGAAAACCCATGGAGAAGCTTCACCAGGGGTGGAAAACCCATGGAGAATCTTCACCAGGGGGTGGAAAACCCATGGAGAACCCTCAGGAGATGCTTCACCAGGGGTGGGAAACCCCTGGAGAACCCTCAGGAGGTTTTTCACCCCAAAACCATCCCCACCCCTCCAGTTATGGGATCCCTGAGACCTTCCAGCTTCTTCCCAGTTATCCCAGTAACCACCTTCAGGATGGTTCCTAAGATGGTGAGGACATCACTGATCACCAGGAGGAGGAACCCAAAATCCATCCCAAAGGGGGAAAGGGAGGAAGTTTGGGGTCCTCCTTGATCTAGGACCTCTCTGGAGGGGAGGAGGGGGGGAATTTTTGGGGTCCTCCTTGATCTAGGACCTCTCTGGTGGGACATCTGTCCCTTAATCCAACATCCAGGGGTGGAAAACCCATGGAGAACCCTCAGGAGAACCTTCACCAGGGGTGGGAAACCCCTGGAGAACCCTCAGGAGAAGGTTTTTCACCCCAAAATCATCCCCACCCCACCAGTTATGGGATCCCTGAGACCTTCCAGCTTCTCTCCTAGTCATCCCAGTAACCTTGGACTCGATTCCCATCTTCAGGATGGTTCCTAAGATGGTGAGGACATCACTGATCACCAGGAGGAGGAACCCAAACACCATCCCAAAGGGGGACAAGGGAGGGATTCTGGGGTCCTCCTTGATCCAGGACCTCTCTGGAGGGGAGGAGGGGGAAAATTTGGGGTCCTACTTGATCCAGGACCTCTTTGGTGGGACATCTGTCCCTTAATCCATCATCCAGGGGTGGAAAAACCCATGGAGAAGCTTCACCAGGGGTGGAAAACCCATGGAGAACCCTCAGGAGAACCTTCACCAGGGGTGGGAAACCCCTGGAGAACCCTCAGGAGAAGGTTTTTCACCCCAAAACCATCCCCACCCCACCAGTTATGGGATCCCTGAGACCTTCCAGCTTCTTCCCAGTCATCCCAGTAACCATCTTCAGGATGGTTCCTAAGATGGTGAGGACATCACTGATCACCAGGAGGAGGAACCCAAACACCATCCCAAAGGGAGAAAGGGAGGAATTTTGGGGTCCTTCTTGATCCAGAACTTCTCTGGAGGGGAGGAGGGGGGAATTTTGGGGTCCTCCTTGATCTAGGTCCTCTCTGGTGGGACATCTGTCCCTTAATCAATCATCCAGGGGTGGGAAAACCCAGGGGAGAATCTTCCCCAGGGGTGGAAAACACATGGAGAACCCTCAGGAGATGCTTCACCTGGGGTGGGAAACCCCTGGAGAACCCTCAGGAGGTTTTTTCACCCCAAAACCATCCCCACCCCTCCAGTTATGGGATCCCTGAGACCTTCCAGCTTCTTCCCAGTTATCCCAGTAACCACCTTCAGGATGGTTCCTAAGATGGTGAGGACATCACTGATCACCAGGAGGAGGAACCCAAAATCCATCCCAAAGGGGGACAAGGGAGGAATTTTGGGGGTCCTCCTTGATCCAGAACTTCTCTGGAGGGGAGGAGGGGGGAATTTTGGGGGTCCTCCTTGATCTAGGACCTCTCTGGAGGGGAGGAGGGGGGGAATTTTGGGGTCCTCCTTGATCTAGGACCTCTCTGGTGGGACATCTGTCCCTTAATCCATCATCCAGGGATGGAAAAACCCATGGAGAAGCTTCCCCAGGGGTGAAAAGCCATGGAGAACCCTCAGCAGAACCTTCACCAGGGGTGGGAAACCCTGGAGAACCCCCAGTAGAAGGTTTTTCACCCCAAAATCATCCCCACCCCACCAGTTATGGGATCCCTGAGACCTTCCAGCTTCTCTCCCAGTCATCCCAGTAACCTTGGACTCGATTCCAATCTTCATGATGGTTCCTAAGATGGTGAGGACATCACTGATCACCAGGAGGATGTACCACCCGTTGAGGAACTCCATCCGATCCGAGAGGGAGACGCTCCGGTTGTAGCGGCGACTGAAGAAGCGGCTGAACTCCTACAGGAGGAGAAGGGTGTTGGGGAGGAAGTTGACCTAGGTGGCATCTCTTTCCAGTGGAGGAACCTTCTGGAAAGGAGCTGGGTGGTCCCCAGAACTCACGTGCTGGAGCATCAGGCCCCTGATGATGGAGCGAGCGCAGAGGATGAAGGACAAGGAGCAGATGAGGATGACGATGACGTCGAAGAACAGGCGGAAGGAGTTGTCACCTGGAGGACATGAGGGGGGGACAACACACTTGTCACCTGGAGGACATGGTGGTTGGGTGAAGGAGGGGTGGGGGGGACATGTGGGTTTTAGGTCCCAAATGTTTTGGGAACACCCAAAGGTGGAGATTGTGGAGAAGAGGGGTGCTCAGCCACCCCTTGAGGTGACCCAAATGTGTCCCCATGTCCCCAAGGGGTGGCACCCTGCTCCCTCAGCACCCCCTGAGGGTCCCCAAACTCAGCCCCACACCCCCTGAGGTGACCCTAATGTGTCCCCATGTCCCCAGGGGGTGGTGGCATCCTGGTCCCCAGACCTTCTCAGCACCCTGAGGTGACCCAAATAGGTCCCCATGTCCCCAGGGGGGTGGCATCCTGGTCCCAAGAGCCTCTCAGCACCCTTGAGCGGACCCCAATGTATCCCCATGTCCCCAAGGGGTGTCCCTCTGCTCCCTCAGCACCCCCTGAGGGTCCCCAAACTCATCCCCACACAACCCCTGAGGGTCCCCAGCTGTGACCCCATGTCCCCAGGGGGTGACGTCCTGGTCCCCAACTCTTCTCAGCACCCACCCAGGGCACCCAAATTTGTCCCCACACCCCCTTGAGGTGACCCCAATGTGTCCCCATGTCCCCAAGGGGTGTCTCCCTGCTCCCTCAGCACCCCCTGAGGTTCCCCAAACTCATCCCCAAGGTACCACCAACCCTTCTCCCTCATCTCATGGGCCCGATAGGTACAATCAACCAGGAACAACCCCAAAAATCCCTCCTCAGAGGTTCTCCAAAACCATCTAGACCCTTCCAGACCCTTCTAGAACCTTCTAGAACCCCATTCCCCACCTCGACCAAAGACACTGGGGTCTTTACACTCCTTGATATCCGCTCTGTTCTCCAGGTGGATCTTCACCCTCCCACTATGGGCTTTGTTATCAAACGTGATCTGTGATGGGGGGGGGGGGGGGAAGCACTAAGAAGGGTGTTGGGGACCCCAACATTAAGGTGAGGACCCCCAAAAATTAAGGGGGGGGGGTTCTGATGGTCCATACTATTGTGGGATGGAGCAGACTCACGGTGATGGTGAAGGTGTAGCAGTCAGGGATCTCGTTGTTGATGATGGTTTGGATGTTGATGGCTTTCAGCTTGAACTGGATGGTGACGTTGATGAGCCTGAAAGGGGAGGGGGGGGGAGGAGGGGGGGGGGGGAAATTAGGTCATTAAGCCTCCTTTTTAATTAGGGAGGTTGATTAAGGGGGGGGTCATTAGGGAGGTTCATTAAGGAGGTTGATTGAGGAGGTTTAATTAGGGAGGTTCATTAGGAAAGGCTACCCCAGCCCTGTGTCTTGGTGTCCTTCAGGGGATGCTTGGGGCATCTCAAGGGGGGGGGGGGGGGGGGGGGGGGAGTTTGGGGACCCCCAGTGGGTGCTGAGGGAGCAGGGTGGCACCCCTTGGGGACATGGGGACACATTGGGGTCACCTCAGGGTGCTGAGAACACCTGGGGACCAGGATGCCACCCCCTGGGGACATGGGGACCTATTTGGGACCCCTCAGGGTGCTGAGAAGCTCTGAGGACCAGGATACCACCCCTTAGGGACACGGGGACCTATCTGGGTGACCTCAGGGGGTGTGGGGATGAGTTTGGGGACCCTCAGGGGTGCTGAGGGAGCAGGGTGCCACCCCCTGTGGACATGGGGACACATTTGGGTCACCTCAAGGGTGCTGAGAGGCTCTGGGGACCAGGATGTCACCCCCTGGGGACATGGGGACCTATCTGGGTGACCTCAGGGGGGGTGTGGGGATGAGTTTGGGGACCCTCAGGGGGTGCTGAGGGAGCAGGGTGCCACCCCTTGGGGACATGGGGACCTATTTGGGACCCCTCAGGGTGCTGAGAAGCTCTGGGGACCAGGATGTCACCCCCTGGGGACATGGGGACACATTTGGGTCACCTCAGGGTGCTGAGAGGCTCTGGGGACCAGGGTGCCACCCCTTAGGGACATGGGGACCTATTTGGGACCCCTCAGGGTGCTGAGAAGCTCTGAGGACCAGGATACCACCCCTTAGGGACATGGGGACCTATGTGGGTGACCTCAGGGGGGTGTGGGGATGAGTTTGGGGACCCCCAGGGGGTGCTGAGGGAGGAGTGGGACACCCCTTGGGGACATGGGGATACATTGGGGTCACCTCAGGGTGCTGAGAACCCCTGGGGACCAGGATGCCACCCCCTGGGGACCAGGATGCCACCCCCGGGGGACATGGGGACCTATTTGGGACCCCTCAGGGTGCTGAGAAGTTCTGGGTACCAGGGTGCCACCCCTTAGGGACATGGGGACCTATGTGGGTGACCTCAGGGGGTGTGGGGATGAGTTTGGGGACCCCCAGGGGGTGCTGAGGGAGCAGGGTGCCACCCTTTGGGGACATGGGGACACATTGGGGTCACCTCAGGGTGCTGAGAACCCCTGGGGACCAGGATGCCACCCCTTGAGGACATGGGGGACACATTTGGGTGACCTCAGGGGGTGTGGGGATGAGTTTGGGGACCCTCAGGGGGTGCTGAGGGAGCAGAGGGACACCCCTTGGGGACATGGGGACCTATTTGGGTCACCTCAGGGTGCTGAGAGGCTCTGGGGACCAGGATGTCACCCCCTGGGGACATGGGGACACATTGGGGTGACCTCAGGGGGTGTGGGGATGAGTTTGGGGACCCCCAGGGGGTGCTGAGGGAGCAGAGGGACACCCCTTGGGGACAGGGGGACACATTGGGATCCCCTCAGGGTGCTGAGAAGCTCTGGGGACCAGGGTGCCACCCCTTAGGGACATGGGGACCTATCTGGGTGACCTCAGGGGGTGTGGGGATGAGTTTGGGGACCCTCAGGGGGTGCTGAGGGAGCAGGGTGCCACCCCTTGGGGACATGGGGACACATGTGGGTCACCTCAGGGGGTGTGGGGCTAGGTTTGGGTGCCCTGGGTGGGTGCTGGGGTTACTTGTGGAACTTGAGGGTGAAGTTCCTGTAGCTCCGGTGTAGCTCAGGGGTGAGAAGGTGTTGGGGGTCTTCAGGGTCCACAGCCACACAGTCTGAAAGGGGGTGACAAAAACACCTTCAGGCCACCCAGCAACACCCCTCAGGGGTCTTCTCAAGGTCAAGGGGGGGAGGAACAACCATCCTGGGGTGGAATCATGGGGGTTTGGGTGAAGGAAACACCCTTGGGGGTCACAACAACCCCACCTGAGATGATGGGATGGAGGAACCTGGACCCTGGGGGTCCCCTGAGATGATGGGATGGAGGAACCTGGGCCCTGGGGGTCCCCAAAACCCCACCTGAGATGATGGGATGGAGGAACCTGGACCCTGGGGGTCCCCTGAGATGATGGGATGGAGGAACCTGGACCCTGGGGGTCACCTGAGATGATGGGATGGAGGAACCTGGACCTTGGGGGTCTCCAGAACCCCACCTGAGATGATGGGATGGAGGAACCTTGATCCTGGGGGTCACCTGAGATGATGGGATGGAGGAACCTGGGCCCTGGGGGTCCCCTGAGATGATGGGATGGAGGAACCTGGGCCCTGGGGGTCACCTGCGATGATGGGCTGGAGGAACCTGGACCCTGGGGGTCCCCAAAAGCCCACCTGAGATGATGGGATGGAGGAACCTGGTCTCCATAACCCCACCTGAGATGATGGGCTGGAGGAACCTTGACCCTGGGGGTCACCTGAGATGATGGGATGGAGGAACCTGGACCCTGGGGGTCACCTGAGATGATGGGATGGAGGAACCTGGACCCTGAGGGTCCCCAGAACCCCACCTGAGATGATGGGATGGAGGAACCTGGTCTCCAGAACCCCACCTGAGATGATGGGCTGGAGGAACCTTGACCCTGGGGGTCCCCTGAGATGATGGGATGGAGGATCCTTGATCCTGGGGGTCACCTGAGATGATGGGATGGAGGAACCTGGACCCTGGGCGTCCCCAGAACCCCACCTGAGATGATGGGATGGAGGAACCTGGACCCTGGGGGTCCCCAGAACCCCACCTGAGATGATGGGCTGGAGGAACCTGGACCCTGGGGGTCCCCTGAGATGATGGGCTGGAGAAAGCTGGACCCTGGGTGTCCCCAGAACCCACCTGTGATGATGTGGGGGTCGATGTTGAAGGTGTCGTTGGCGGGGTCGATGCGGCCCTTGCGGTAGTACTGCTGGCACAGGAGGAGGCCTGAGCTGTTCCCTCCCCTCTCCTCCCGGGCGTAGGCGTAACGACCGATGGTCTCGTTAGGGACAGCCAAGTACTGGGGGAAGGGGGGGGGTTGGGGGGGTTCTGAGGCATCTCTGGGGGTCTGCAGATACTTCTGGGGTCCTCAGTAGGCAGCTCTGTGGTTCTCAGCCACCTCCAAGGTCCCTCAAGCACCTCTGTGGCACCTCCAAGGTCCCCAACTCCCACCCCTATGGTCCCTCAACCACCTCCATGTCCCCACCACCCACGTCTAAGGTCCCCAACCACGTCCAAGGTCCCCTCCAGTGATCTCCATGGACCCTCCACCCCCCTCCAAGGTCCCCTCAAACACCTCCATGTCCCCACCAGTGACCTCCAAGGACCCCAACCACCCCCAAGATCCCCTCCATGGACCCTCAACTACCTCCACGTCCCCCACCACCCACCTCCACGTCCCCACCACCCACCTCCACGTCCCCACCAGTGATCTCCAAGGTCCCCAACCACCTCCACATCCCCTCAACCACCTCCAAGGTCCCCAATTCCCACCCCTATGGTCCCTCAACCACCTCCATGTCCCCACCACCCACGTCTAAGGTCCCCAACCACCTCCAAGGTCCCCTCCACGTCCCCTCAACCACGCCCAAGGTCCCCAGCTCCCACCTCCACGTCCCCAACTCTGATCTCCAAGGTCCCCAACCACCCCCAAGTTCCCCTCCATGGACCCTCAACCACCTCCAAGGTCCCCACCCACCTCCAAGGTCCCATCAGTGATCTCCAAGGTCCCCAACCACCTCCAAGATCCCCTCCAAGGTCCCCTCAACCACCTCCAAGGTCCCCAACTCCCACCTCCACGTCCCCACCAGTGATCTCCAAAGTCCCCGACTCCCACCCTCCATATCCCCTCAACCACCTCCAAGGTCCTCAACTCCCAACTCCACGTCCCCACCAGTGACCTCCACGGTCCCCAACCACCTCCAAGGTCCCCAACACCCACCTCCAAGGTCCCCAACCACCTCCAAGGTCCCCACCAGTGATCTCCACGGTCCCCAACCACCTCCAAGGTCCCCAACACCCACCTCCAAGGTCCCCAACCACCTCCAAGATCCCACCAGTGATCTCCATGGACCCTCCACCACCTCCAAGGTCCCCAACTCCCACCTCCACGTCCCCACCAGAGATCTCCATGGTCCCCAACCACCTCCAAGGTTCCCTCCATGGTCCCTCAACCACCTCCACATCCCCACCACCCACCTCCATGTCCCCTCAACCACCTCCAAGGTCCTCTCCAGTGACCTCCATGGTCCCTCCACCACCTCCAAGATCCCCACCACCCACCTCCACGTCCCACCAGTGACCTCCAAGGTCCCCAACCACCTCCAAGATCCCCTCCAAGGTCCCTCAACCACCTCCACATCACCTCAACCACCTCCAAGGTCTCCACCACCCACCTCCACGTCCCCACCAGTGACCTCCAAGGTCCCCAACCACCTCCAAGGTCCCCAACTCCCACCTCCACGTCCCACCAGTGATCTCCAAGGTCCCCAACCACCCCCAAGATCCCCTCCATGGTCCCTCAACCACCTCCACATCCCCACCAGTGACCTCCACGGACCCCCAACCACCTCCAAGGTCCCCTCCAGCCCCCTCCCCACAGCTCCTCACCTTCTCCACAGCATAGAACACCCGCTCATACAGGTCCCTCTGGGTGTAGACAGCGTAGGAGTCGTCGGTCCCATCGGTGTAGTCCTTCAGGAACAGGTGCTTGAAGGCCACTGTGTTCTCCTCCTTGAAGGTCACCACCATCTGGTTGCTCAGCCCAAAGAGGATCAGCTGAGGGACACCCCTCCCCCCAAAAAATAAGGGGGACAACCATGAGATGGACCATCCCACTCCCAAACCTCCCAGGAACCCCCACCCTCAGATCCTCCTCAAGGGGTCTCCAACCCCCCCCAAGATGTTCCCATACCCCAGGGCCACCCCAATTGATGTCCTCACACCCCAGGCCCACCCCCCTCAGTGTCCCCAGGCCCTGAGACCCCAGTACCCCAAAGCCAGGCCCCCCCATGCCCTGAGACCCCCAGTACCCCAAAGCCAAGACGCCCCAGTACCCCAAAGCCATGCCCCACCCAGTGTCCCCACACCCCAGGGACACCCCCCTCAGTGTCTCCAGGCCCTGAGGCCCCCAGTATCCCAAAGACAGGCCCCCCCCAGTACCCCAAAGCTAAGACCCCCCATGCCCTGAGCCCCCCAGTAACCCAAAGCCAGCCCCCCCCATGCCCTGAGGCCCCCAGTACCCCAAAGCCAGGCCCCCTCAGGCCCTGAGGCCCCCCAGTACCCCAAAGCCAGGCCCCTCCCATGCCCTGAGACCACCCCAATTGGAGTCCCCACACCCCAGGCCCACCCCTCTCAGTGTCCCCAGGCCCTGAGCCCTCCAGTACCCCAAGGCCAGCCTCCCCCAGGCCCTGAGCCCCCCAGTACCCCAAAGCTAAGACCCCCCATGCCCTGAGCCCCCCAGTAACCCAAAGCCAGCCCCCCCCATGCCCTGAGGCCCCCAGTACCCCAAAGCCAGGCCCCCTCAGGCCCTGAGGCCCCCCAGTACCCCAAAGCCAGGCCCCTCCCATGCCCTGAGACCACCCCAATTGGAGTCCCCACACCCCAGGCCCACCCCCCTCAGTGTCCCCAGGCCCTGAGACCCCAGTACCCCAAAGCCAGGCCCCCCCCAGGCCCTGAGCCCCCCAGTACCCCAAAGCCAGCCCCCCCAGGCCCTGAGCCCCCCCAGTACCCCAAAGCCAGGCCCCCCCAGGCCCTGAGGCCCCCCAGCACCCCAAAGCCAGGCCCCTCCCATGCCCTGAGACCACCCCAATTGGAGTCCCCACACCCCAGGCCCACCCCCCTCAGTGTCCCCAGGCCCTGAGACCCCAGTACCCCAAAGCCAGGCCCCCCCCAGGCCCTGAGCCCCCCAGTACCCCAAAGCCAGCCCCCCCCAGGCCCTGAGGCCCCCAGTACCCCAAAGCCAGGACACCCCCCCCCCCCAGTGTCCCCACACCCCAGGCCCACTCCCCTCAGTGTCCCCAGGCCCTGAGCCCCCCAGGACCCCAAAGCCAGGCCCCCTCAGGCCCTGTGACCCCAGTACCCCCAAAACCAGGCCCCTCCAGGCCCTGAGACCACCCCAATTGATGCCCCTACACCCCAGAACCACCCCAATTGGTGTCCCCACATCCCAGGCCCACCCTCCACAGTGTCCCCACACCCCAGAGGCCACCAGTACCCCAAAGCCAGGCCCCCCTATGCCCTGAGCCCCCCAGTACCCCAAAGCCAGGCCCCCCCAGACCCTGAACCCCCCAGTACCCCAAAGCCAGGCCCCCCCCAGGCCCTGAACCCCCCAGTACCCCAAAGCCAGCCCCCCCCAGGCCCTGAACCCCCCAGTACCCCAAAGCCAGGCCCCCCCAGGCCCCCCCCATCCCCTTACCCACCTCCCCCCCATACCTGCACGGTGACAACAAGGATCTTGGCGAGCTGCAGCCCCAGCTTGACAGGCCGCCTGCCGCGGGCCCGGTATTTATCACAAGGGCTCATGAAGAAATACTTGAGGCGGCGCCTCAGCTCTTCCTCCTCCTCCGCCGCCTCAGCAACAACAGCCGGACCCTGGGTGGCTCCATACCCGGCCCCGTGGCCCAGCAGCCGCTCGGTTTCTGAAGGGGAAAAGGGGCTGTGAAGGAAGAGGAAGGGGAGAGGGAAAAAGTGGGGGGGAGGAGGGAAGCGGGAGCTGCGACCCCCGCCTCAGAATCCCCCTCAGAATCCCCCTCCCCCCCCCCTTCGCCTCAGCTCACCGGACGCGGCCGCCATGGCGCCGCCTCCCGCCCAACCTCCTTCCCGCCTTCTTCGGCCTGCGTCACATGACCGGAAGTGAATGGGGGGGTGGTGTTTGTGGGGCTGACAAGGGGGGGGGGAGAGGGGCTGGCCACGCCCACTTGGGGTCTGACCACGCCCCCTGAGTGTGGCCACGCCCACTGAGTGCCCCGGGGTGGCCACGCCCACTGGGTTGGTCTGGTCACGCCCCATGATCGTGGCCACGCCCACTGAGTGTCCCTGGGTGGCCACGCCCACTGGGTGGGTCTGGTCACGCCCCCCGAGCGTGGCCCCGCCCACTGAGCGTCTCTGTGGTGGCCACGCCCACTCGGGGTAGTCTGACCACGCCCCCGAAGCGTTACCACGCCCATTGAGCGTCCCTGGTGGCCACGCCCACTTGGGGTGGGTCTGGCCACGCCCCTTGAGCCTGGCCCCGCCCACTGAGTGGCCCTATGGTGGCCACGCCCACTGGGTGTGTCTGACCACGCCTCCTGAGCGTGGCCCCGCCCCCTGAGTGGCCCGGGGGTCACGCCCACTGGGTGCCCTGGCCACGCCCCCTGAGTGTGGCCACGCCCACTGAGTGGCCCTGGGTATGGCCACGCCCACTGACTGAGTCTGGCCACGTCCCACGATCGTGGCCCCGCCCACTGAGAGCCCCGGGGTGGCCACGCCCATAGGGTGGATCTGGTCACGCCCCCCTGAGCGTGGCCCCGCCCACTGCGTGCCCCGGGGTGGCCACGCCCACTGGGTGAGTCTGGTCACGCCCCCGAGTGTGGCCCCGCCCACTGAGTGGCCCCTGGCCCCGCCCACTGAGGGTGGCCCCACCCACTGGCTGGCCCCCCCAATGCCCCCCCAATACTCCCAGTACCCCCAGTGCCTCCCAGTGCCCTCCCAGTACCGCCAGCACCCCCCCCAGTCCTCCCCCAAAACCCCCAGTGTTCCCCCCAGTGCCCTCCCAGTGCCCCCAACACCCCCCCAGTGCCCCTCCCAATACCCCCAACACCTCCAGTGCCTCTCAGCGCCCCCCCAGTACCCCCAAGGCCCCCCCAGTACCCCCAGCACCCCCCCAATACCCCCAGCACCCCCCCAGTGTCCCCCCAGTAGCCCAAGTGCCCCCCCAGTGCCTCCCAGGGCCCTCCCAGTACCCCCAGCACCCCCCCAGTGTCCCTCCCAATACCCCCAGCACCCCCCCCGTCCTCCCCCAATACCCCCAGCACCCCCCCAGTGCGCCCCCAGTGCGCCCCCAGTGCCTCCCAGTGCCCCCCCAATACCCCCAGCACCCCCCCCAGTCCTCCCCCAATACCCCCAGCACCCCCCAGTGCCCCCCAATATCCCCAGTACCCCCCCAGTGCCCTCCCAGCACCCCCAGTGCCCCCCCAATACCCCCAGCATCCCCCAGTGCCCCCCCAATACCCCCAGTACCCCCCCAGTGCCCCCCCAGTGCCCTCCTAGTACCCCCAGTGCCCTCCCAGTACCACCAGCACCCCCCAGTCCTCCCCCAAACCCCCCAGCGCTCCCCCCAGTGCCCTCCCAGCACCCCCAGTGCCCCTCCCAATACCCCCAGCACACCTCAGTGCCTCCCCCAATACCCCCAGTACCCCCCCAGTACCCCCCCAGTGCCCTCCAAGTACCCCCAGTGCCCCCTTAATACCTCCAGCACCCCCCCAGTCCTCCCCCAATACCCCCAGCCCTCCCCCCAGTGCCCTCCCAGTACCCTCAGCACCCCCCAATACCCCCATCACCCCCCTCCACCCCTCTCTCTACCCCCCACACGCCTTTGCACCCGCGTCCGCACACCCCTTGCACAGGTAAACCACACCCCTCTTGCACAACCACCCCCCTCCTACCCCCCAACACACCCCCACACCCCCACGTACAGCTACCCAGACCCACCCCCCACCCACCCCCCACCCAACCACCCATGTGTGTCACGTGTGTCCTGACACCACCGTCCGTCCGCCTGTCCACCCCCTACACCCAGACACGGGGTCAAAGTCCTTGTGTAGCTACAACCAGGCCGTATCCTACACCATGTTCCTCTGGTTTCTTGGGGTGTTGAGCGTCTGGACCCAGCTTGGTGTAGGTAGGTCCATGTCACGACATGTCATGGTATGTCGTGACGCGACACGTCCCCTTTCAAACCGGTTTGGGGAGGGGGGGTTGACGCTTTTTTGGGGGGATTTCACCCCATTTTGGGTCCTTTCACCCCATTTTGGGGCCATTTCACCCTGGTTTGGGGTGTCTCTGCTAATTTGGGGGGGTTCTTTCACCTTGATTTGGGTCCTTGCACCCTGGTTTGGGTGCAGTCGGCCTGGTTTTGGGGTCCTTTCACCCTATTTTGGGACCTTTCACCCTGTTTTGGGTCTTTTCACCCTGGTTTGGGTGTAGTTGGCCTGGTTTTGGGGGCCTTTCACCCTGTTTTTGGGGCCTTTCACCATGTTTTTGGGGCCTTTCACCCTGTTTGGGGTCCTTGCACCCAGCTTTGGGTGCAGTCACTCTGGTTTTGGGGTCCTTTCACCCCTATTTTGGGGCCATTTCACCCTGTTTTGAGGTATCTCTGATAATTTGGGGGGGTTCTTTCACCTTGATTTGGGTCCTTGCACCCTGGTTTGGGTCCTTGCACCCTGGTTTGGGTGTAGTTGGCCTGCTTTTGGGGTCCTTTCACCCTATTTTGGGGCCTTTCACCCTGTTTTGGGTCTTTTCAGCCTTTTTTGGGGGCCTTTCATCCTGTTTTGGGGCCTATCACCTTGATTTGGGTCCTTTCACCCTGGTTTTGGGTCCTTTCACCATGTTTTTGGGGCCATTTCACCCTGTTTTGGGGTGTCTCTGCTAATTTGGGGGGGTTCTTTCACCTTGATTTGGGTCCTTTCACCCTCTTTTGGGGACCTTTCACCCTCTTTTGGGTCCTTGCACCCTGCTTTGGGTGCAGTCACCCTGTTTTGGGGCCTTTCACCCTGTTTTGGGGCCTTTCACCCTCTTTTGGGGCCTTTCACCCTGGTTTGTATCCTTTCACCCTGGTTTGGGTGTAGTTGGCCTGGTTTTGGGGGCCTTTCACCCTCTTTTGGGTCCTTTCACCCTGTTTTGGGGCCTTTCACCCTCTTTTGGGGTTTTTCCACCCTATTTTGGGGTCCTTTCACCCTGGTTTGGGTGTAGTCACCCTGCTTTTGGGGTCCTTTCACCCTCTTTTGGGTCCTTTCACCCTGGTTTTGGGTCCTTTCACCCTCTTTTGGGTCCTTTCATCCTGGTTTGGGTCCTTTCACCCTCTTTTGGGTCCTTTCACCCTCTTTTGGGGTTTTCCACCCTATTTTTGGGTCCTTTCACCCTATTTTGGGTCCTTTCACTCTATTTTGGGTCCTTTCACCCTATTTTGGGCCCTTTCACCCTCTTTTGGGGTCCTTTCACCCTGTTTTGGGGCCTTTCACCCTCTTTTGGGGTTTTTCCACCCTATTTTGGGGTCCTTTCACCCTTTTTTGGGGCCTTTCACCCTGGTTTTGGGTCCTTTCACCCTTTTTTGGGGCCTTTCACCCTGGTTTGGGCCCTTTCACCCTGATTTTGGATCCTTCCACCCTATTTTGGGGCCTTTCACCCTGATTTTGGGTCTTTTCACCCTATTTTGGGTCCTTCCACCCTCTTCCACCCCTTCTCCTCCCTTAGGTGCAGCCCACCCCCCCTATTTCAGCCTCACACCCACCCACCCCAAAACACCCCCCTCCACCATCCCTCCACCCTCAAGCACCCTTCACCCCCCACCCCCCACCCAGGTGCCCTTTGGTCACCTCCAACACCCACAATCCCCCTCCCTAGGTCTCCCCCCACGTCACATGGACACAGTGGTTCACATCATAGAAGCCCTGGAGTCAACCGACCGCGGTGGTAGCGCCGGCGGTAGCGCTGTACCAGAGCTGGCGCGGGCGCTGGGTGCCTGTAGCACCCCAGGGTGCCGAGCAGTGCTTGGAGATCCCCCTGATGTTCCACCAACCCCATCAACTCTGAGTGACCAAGAGTGGCTGCTCTTCACCCAACTCCTCCACCATGACACCGCGGCACCCGAGCGCGGCGCGGTGTTGGCGCCCGATGGTTCTACAGTCGCCCTTGGCCCACTCTTGGTTGGGATTGAAGTAGGCCTCAAGCAGGCCTTGGGGTTGTCCATCCCCACCTTCCAGCCACCCATTGACGCTCTCTACGCCGTCACCCTCACCGAAGCCTTGGGGACATCATTCCTCTTGGCTCGCGGTGGTGACGGTGACAACGCCACCCTGGGACCCGGCGGTTGTTGGGATAACGTTGATGACCCCCAAAACTACACCCTCCTGGGACCCCCATCCCCCATCCCTGATGCCATTGCCAACGGGGCGATGGATGGGGTGATCTTGGGTGCCCACATAGCCAGAGCACCCATCCCCCTCGCTGCCCTTCTCCGTGGCTACTACGGGACGGGTAACAGCACCCAAAAGGGGCGACCCCCCAGCAGCTACAGGCGGCGAGATTTTAGGGTGCTGACAGCACCAGGGAAGCTGGAAGAGGAGGTGGAGGCCATGCTGAAGGTGCTACAGGTTCTACCACCCACCCAGGAGCTCTTGGAGGACGTGGGGCAGGAGGAGGTGGTGGCCATCGCTCGTCAAGCGGCACGGGACTTCATGGAGGTCTATGTGGGTAGGGAGGTGGGACCTGGCCTGGGGTTGGGAGGATGGGTGGGGATCTGTCACCTTGGGTGGGGTTGGGTGTCCCCAGGTGGCATTGAGGGGAGTTGAGGTCTGAGGTGATATTTCCTGGGTGGATGTTGGGGTGTCTCCGTGATGGACACCCAGAGGTCCTGGAGGTGGACACCACCATGTCCCCTGGCTGGGCACCACCTCATCCCCATGATGGATGGATGTTGGGGTGTCTCCTGGATGGACAACACCGTGTCCTGGAGATGGACACCCACAGGTCCCTTGGATGGACACCACTATGTCCTCTAGATGGGTGTTGGGGTGTCCCCATGATGGACACCACCTCATCCCCATGCTGGTGGTCCCTGGATGGACACCACCCTGTCCCCTAGATGGGTGTTGGGGTGTCCCCATGATGGCTGTTGGGGTGTCCCCATGAGGGATGTTGGGGTGTCCCCATGATGGACACCACCTCATCCCCATGATGGTGGTCCCTGGATGGACAACACTATGTCCTGGGGATGGACACCCACAGGTCCCTTGGATGGACAACACCCTGTCCCCTAGATGGGTGTTGGGGTGTCCCCATGATGGCTGTTGGGGTGTCCCCATGCTGGCGGTCCCTGGATGGACACCACCCCCCTAGATGAGGGACTGCTGTGCCCCTGGGTGGTGGTCCCTAGATGGTCACCACCATGTCCCCTGGGTAATGGTGTCCCTGGACACTGATGTACCCCCAGTTGGCCACCACCACATCTTCTCCATGACCACCAGAGTGTCCCCTGGACCTCCCCAGCCAAGGGACAACCTACTGGTGACACCTACTGGTGACACCCCCAAGTGACACCTCAAGTCAACCCTACAATCCCCCCCAACAACCTATGGGACCATGTCCTCTTCTCCTACCCCTTCACAGACTGTCCACCCATCGTCCCCCGGTGCATGTGGGGTGCCCGTCCCTACCGTGGCACCCCAAGATTATTGACCCTCCCTTTGGGTGCCATCTACATCCATCACACCTTCATTCCGAGTGTTCCTTGTCGCACCTTCTCCGCCTGTAGCCGGGACATGAGATCCATGCAACACTTCCACCAAGACATCCGTGGTTGGGATGACATCGGTTACAGGTGAGGTTGTATCCTACTGTTGTCACCTCACGGTGTCACCCGTTACCAACAGCTTGACCCTCTGGTGGGTTGTTTAACAGCTTCGTGGTGGGTTCAGATGGTTACATCTACCAAGGTCGAGGTTGGACTTGGGTTGGTGCTCACACCAAAGGTTACAACAGCAAAGGTTACGGTGTTGGTTACGTTGGGGACTTCTCAGTCACCCCACCAGATGAAGATACCATCGCTTTGGTGAGGGATGAGCTTCTCCCTTGTGCTGTCAAGACTGGGAAGCTTCAGCAGAACTACACCCTCCGTGGTCACCGTCAGATGGGTCACACCGATTGTCCTGGTAACTCCCTCTTCCAGGAGATTGAGACCTGGTATGGCTTCAAGGTGAGGCCCAAGGGATCTCCAAGAGGTGGTGGGTGGGTGGGTGGTCAGGAGGATGGGAGGGGTGGGTTTGGAAGGGGGTTGTTTTTTGGAGGAGGTGACAATGGGATTGATGGAGGGTTGTTGTCTGCAGTGAGGAGCTGGAGCGGTGTGGGGGTCACTGGTTTGGATGCTGGGCCAATGGGTGAAGGTTTGGATGGATGGTGGTTCAGGTGGACATCAGGTTGATGGATGCTGGTCCTGATGGATCCTGGTCCAGGTGGGCACCAGCCCTGATGGACCCTGGTCTGGATGGACCCTGGTCTGGATGGATCCTGGTCCTGATGGACCCTGGTCCTGATGGGCACCAGCCCAAGGGATGCTGGTCCTGATGGACCCTGGTCCAGGTGGGCATCAGCCTCATGGAACCTGGTCTGGATGGATCCTGGTCCTGATGGACCCTGGTCCAGATGGGGACCAGCCCTGATGGACCCTGGTCTTGATGGATGCTGGTCCTGATACATCCTGGTCCAGATGGGCACCAGCCCAAGGGATGCTGGTCCTGATGGACCCTGGTCCAGATGAGCACCAGCCTGATGGATGCTGGTCCTGATGGATCCTGGTCCTGATGGACCCTGGTCCAGATGGGCACCAGCCCTGATGGACCCTGGTCTGGATGGATCCTGGTCCTGATGGACCCTGATCCAGATGGGCATCAGCCTGATGGATGCTGGTCCTGATGGAGCCTGGTCCAGAAGACCCTGACCCAATGGATAACATCATGGATGGACCCTGGTCCCAGTGGGCACCAGCCCAAGGGATGCTGGTCCTGATGGACCCTGGTCCAGATGGGCACCAGCCTGATGGATCCTGGTCCTGATGGACCCTGGTCCAGGTGGACATCAGGCTGATGGATGCTGGGCCAGATGGACCCTGGTCCAGATGGGCACCAGCCCTGATGGACCCTGGTCTGGATGGATCCTGGTCCTGATGGACCCTGGTCCAGATGGAGCCTGGTCCAGGAGACCCTGCCCAATGGATGACATCATGGATGGACCCTGGTCCAGATGGACATCAGGCTGATGGACCCTGGTCCAGATGGACCCTGGTTCAGGTGGACATCAGGTTGATGGACACCAGTCCAGATGGACCCTGGTCCTGATAGATCCTGGTCCAGAAGACCCTGACCCAATGGATGACATCATGGATGGACCCTGGTCCTGATGGGCACCAGCCCAAGGGATGCTGGTCCTGATGGACCCTGGTCCAGATGGGCACCAGCCTGATGGATCCTGGTTCTGATGGACCCTGGTTCTGATGGACCCTTATCCAGATGGGCACCAGCCCTGATGGATCCTGGTCCTGATGGATCTTGGTCCTGATGGACCCTGGTCCAGGTGGACATCAGCCCTGATGGATCCTGGTCTGGATGGATCCTGGTCCTGATGGACCCTGGTTCTGATAGACCCTGGTCCTGATGGACCCTGGTCTGGATGGAGCCTGGTCAAGAAGACCCTGACCCAATGGATGGCATCATGGATGGACCCTGGTCCAGATGGGCACCAGCCCTGATAGATCCTGGTCCTGATGGACCCTGGTCCTGATGGACCCTGGTCTTGATGGACCCTGGTTCTGATGGATCCTGGTCCTGATGGACCCTGGTTCTGATGGACCCTGGTCTTGATGGACCCTGGTTCTGATGGACCCTGGTCCAGATGTTCTCCAGCCCAAGAGATGGGTCGTGGCCCCACTGGCCCAGCAGCCCATCCCCGTAGCCACAACCCACCACCAATAAAACCAGTTGCCACAACATCAGCCTTGGGTGGTTCCTGGTGGGACCCTTGAAGACCTCCAAAGAGACCCCCAAATCCACCCACCCCCCCCAAATCCACCCACACCCCCCAATGATGAGTACCCAGCCCTCAGACCCCTCCCCACCACCCCCCCACCTCCCCAGCCCCCCTGTTCACTCTGAAGCCTAATGATGGCGTTGAACACTTGAGCCCCACAGACCCTTGAAGACCCCCAAAGAGACCCCCAAATCCACCCACAGCCCCCCCAATGATGAGTACCCAGCCCTCAGACCCCTCCCCACCACCCCCCCCAGCCCCCCTGTTCACTCTGAAACCTAATGATGACATTGAACACTTGAGCCCCACAGACCCTTGAAGACCCCCAAAGAGACCCCCAAATCCACCCAACCCCCCCAAATCCACCCACACATCCCCCAATGATGAGTATCCAGCCCTCAGAACCCTCCCCCTCACCCCCCACCTCCTCAGCCCCCCTGTTCACTCTGAAACCTAATGATGCGTTGAACCCAGATACACTTGAGCCCCACAGAACCTTGAAGACCCCCAAAGAGACCCCCAAATCCACCCAACCCCCCCCAAATCTACCCACACATCCCCCAATGATGAGTATCCAGCCATCAGACCCCCCCACACCACCCCCCACTCACCCCATAGCTCCCCAGCCCCCCTGTTCACTCTGAAACCTAATGATGGCATTGAACACTGGATACACTTGAGCCCCACAGACCCTTGAAGACCCTCAAAGAGACCCCCAAATCCACCCACCCCCCCCAAATCTACCCACACACCCCCCAATGATGAGTACCCAGCCCTCAGACCCCTCCCCACCACCCCCCACCTCCCCAGCCCCCCTGTTCACTCTGAAACCTAATGATGGCGTTGAACACTGGAGCCCCACAGACCATTGAAGACCCCCAAAGAGACCCCCAAATCCACCCAACCCCCCCAAATCTACACCCACACCCCCCAATGATGAGTACTCAGCCCTCAGACCCCTCCCCACTGCCCCCCCACCTTCCCAGCCCCCCTGTTCACTCTGAAGCCTAATGATGCCGTTGAACACTTGAGCCCCACAGACCCTTGAAGACCCCCAAAGAGACCCCCAAATCCACCCACAGCCCCCCCAATGATGAGTACCCAGCCCTCAGACCCCTCCCCACCACCCCCCCACCTCCCCAGCTCCCCTGTTCACTCTGAAACCTAATGATGCCGTTGAACACTTGAGCCCCACAGACCCTTGAAGACCCTCAAAGAGACCCCCAAATCCACCCATACCCCCCCAAATCCACCCACACACCCCCCAATGATGAGTACCCAGCCCTCAGACCCCTTCCCACCACCCCTCACTCACCCCATAGCTCCCCAGCCCCCCTGTTCACTCTGAAACCTAATGATGGAATTGAACACTGGAGCCCCACAGACCCTTGAAGACCCCCAAAGAGACCCCCAAATCCACCCAACCCCCCCCAAATCCACCCACACCCCCCCAATGATGAGTATCCAGCCCTCAGACCCCACCACCACCACCCTCCCAGCTCCCCAGCTCCCCTGTTCACTCTGAAGCCTAATGATGGCATTGAACACTTGAGCCCCACAGACCCTTGAAGACCCCCAAAGAGACCCCCAAATCCACCCAACTCCCACCCAAATCCACCCACACACCCCCCAATGATGAGTACCCAGCCCTCAGACCCCTCCCCACCACCCCCCCACCTCCCCAGCTCCCCTGTTCACTCTGAAACCTAATGATGGCATTGAACACTGGAGCAACAGACCCTTGAAGACCCCCAAAGAGACCCCCAAATCCACCCAACCCCCCCAAATCCACCCACACACCCCCCAATGATGAGTACCCAGCCCTCAGACCCCTCCCCACCACTACCCCACCTCCCCAGCCCCCCTGTTCACTCTGAAACCTAATGATGGCATTGAACACTGGAGCCCCACAGAACCTTGAAGACCCCCAAAGAGACCCCCAAATCCACCCACAGCCCCCCCAATGACGTGTATCCAGCCCTCAGACCCCTCCCCACCACCCCCCCACCTCCCCAGCCCCCCTGTTCACTCTGAAACCTAATGATGGCCTTGAACCTGGATTCACTCAACCTCCTGGCCCTCCAAGCCCACTTTGATGGGGTAACCTGATGTGTCCTCCTCCCAGTCACCTTCTAGACTGGTCCCAACCCTTTAACTGGTTAAACTGGGAGGGTTTATGGTGTGAACATCCTCCTCCTCAGAGGGTGTGACTGAAACTCCTGCTTGGTCACATGGGGTGAAGCCACCACAGGAACTGGGGTGAGGAGAAGACAACAACCCCAGGTATCATGGGGGGCAGGGAAAGGGGGGGTGGGGGGGTGTGAAAAAAAGTGGGTGGGGGGCTTTTTGGGGTGGGGGGAGGGGTAGCACCCTGAGGTGATGCTCTAACTGTGAAGGGGGGGGTGGGTGGGGTGGGGGTGGGGGGGAAGGAGCACCCTGAAAAGCTTGTAGGGTGCAAGGTATGGTGAGGAAACACACCCCCCCCTTAAAAAGTTGGGACCCCCCACCCATCATCTCCCCCCCCACCCATCCCTCTCTGGGGTGTGGGTGCAGCTGAGTTTTGGGGTGCCAGCACCCCTTGAAATGGGTGCTCCCATGAGGAGGTGGTGGGGTGCAGCCCAATCCCTCCCTCCCCCCTTAATTCACCCCTCCCCCATCCTTGGCTGGCACCCATTGTAGGGTGCTAGGGTGCTGGGGGGTGGGTGGGGGGGGGGGTGCCCATGGGTTTTGGGGTGCAGGTAGTGGGGAGGAAATGCTGTGGTGGAGACGGAAGCACCTCCGGATGTGCTGGGGGTGGGGGGGGGGAGGGGTGACAGGGCCACCCCACGTGGGTGGCACCCATCCCCCACCCCCACCCTGCTGGCACAGGACCCCCCACACACCCCCCAACATCACCCTGCCCTGAGAAAGGGGGTGGGGGGGGCTGTGTTGGGGAGGGGCACCCATAATAGGGACCCCCCTCTCATGGGTAGGAGCACCCTAGGGACCCCCTCTCCCTGGGCAGGGGCACCCATGAGACTGGGACCCCCCCCTCCATGGATAGGAGCACCCCAGGGACACCCCCTCCCTGAGCAGGGGCACCCATGTGATGGGGACCCCCCGTCCATGGGTAGGAGCACCCTAGGGACCCACCCTGCTTGGGCATGGGCACCCATAAGTTGGGGACCCCCCTCTCATGGGTAGGAGCACCCCAGGGACCCCCCTCCCTGGGCAGGGGCACCCATGAGATGGGGACCCCCCCTCCCTAGGTAGGACCACCCTAGGGATCCCTCCTCCCTGAGCAGGGGCACCCATAAGTTGGGACCCCCCCCTCCCATGGGTAGGAGCACCCCAGGGACACCCCCTCCCTGAGCAGGGGCACCCATGTGATGGGGACCCCCCCCCTCCATGGGTAGGAGCACCCCAGGGACCCCTCCTCCATGGGCAGGAGCACCCATGAGATTGGGGACCCCCCCTCCCTGGGCAGGGGCACCCATAAGTTGGGGACCCCCCCTCCATGGGTAGGAGCACCCTAGGGAACCTCCCTTCCCTGAGCAGGGGCACCCATGAGATTGGGATCCCCCCGCCCTGAGTAGGGGCACCCATGAGATTGGGACCCCCCCTCCATGGGTAGGAGCACCCCAGGGACCCCCCTCTATGGGCAGGGGCACCCATGAGATGGGGACCCCTCCTCACCTTGGTGCACATGGGTGCTGGCACCCCATGACCCACATGGGTGCTGGCACCCCGTGGCCAATTGGTGGCACCCCACATGGGTGGTGGCACCCAACTATGGGTGGTGGCATCCCACGCCCAACACTATGGGTGCTGGCACCCCATGGCCAATTGGTGGCACCTCATGACCCACATGGGTGCCGGCAGCCACCATGGGTGCTGGCACCCAACATGGGCAGTGGCACCCCATATCCCACATGGGTGCTGGCACTCAACATGGGTGGTGGCACCCCATGGCCGATTGGTGGCACCCAACATGGGTGGTGGCACCCAACGTGGGTAGTAGCACCCAACATGGGTGGTAGCACTCCATACTCACATGGGTGCCAGCACCCACCATGGGTGGTGGCACCCCATGGCCAATTGGTGGCACCCAATGTGGGTGGTGGCACCCAACGTGGGTGGTGGCACCCCATGTCCCACATGGGTGCTGGCACCCCATGACCCACATGGGTGTTGGCACCCAACATGGGTAGTGGCACCCCATATCCCACATGGGTGCTGGCACCCAACATGGGTGGTGGCACCCCATGTCCCACATGGGTGCTGGCACCCAACATGGGTGCTGACACCCAACGTGGGTAGTGGCACCCCATGTCCCACACGGGTGCTGGCACCCCATGGCCAATTGGTGGCACCTCATGACCCACATGGGTGCTGGCACCCACCATGGGTGCTGTCACCCCATGTCCCACATGGGGGCTGGCACCCCATGGCCAATTGGTAGCACCCCATGACCCACATGGGTGCTGGCACCTACCATGGGTGGTGGCACCCCATGGCCAATTTGTGGCACCCAACGTGGGTGGTGGCACCCAACGTGGGTGCTGGCACCCCATACCCACATGGGTGCTGGCACCCAACATGGGTGCTGGCACCCCATACCCACATGGGTGCTGGCACTCAACATGGGTGCTGGCACCCCATGTCCCACATGGGTGCTGGCACCCCATGGCCAATTGGTAGCACCCCATGAACCACATGGGTGCCGGCACCCACCATGGGTGCTAACACCCCACTCCCACCCACCATGGGTCCCAACCTTGAGTATCCCCACCCCAGCTGGCGATGGAGACCCCAACACCCAGACCTGACCCCCCCACCCTCCTCAAGACCTACAAATGGAGAACCACAGCACCCATGGGTGCTCAGGATCCCCAAAGAGGGTGGGGGTCCCCAGGAAGCCACCGTTGGACCCGTCTCCAAGGCTGGAAACGTTCCTCCAGCCACCCTGAGGCTGATGGCACCCATGAGGGACCCATGGGTGCCACCCATGATGGACCCATGGGTGCCACCCATGGAGGACCCATGGGTGCCACCCAGGGACCCCAAGGGAAGGGGTCCTCTTCTTTTGGGGCACCCAAAAGTAGCAGCAGCACCCGAAGGTCCCTGTTCCAAAGGGCCTTTTCAGCACCCAGTAAGGTGGGTGCTGAGGGTGGGGGGAAGGGCACCCTCCAGAAGTACCTGTGCTCCATGGCCAAGAGGAAGGGGCAGGTGGACAGGGTGCCCCAGGAGGATGTGGCAGGTATGGGTGGGGGGGGGGATGGGTGGGGGGTGGGGGATTGGGTGGGGGGTTGGGTGGGGGGGGTGAAGGTGGTGGTGATGGGTGATGGGTTGGGGGAGGGGGTGGTGGGGTCAGGGTGGTCGTGATGGGTGCTGGGTGCTGGGTTGGGGATGATGGGTGGTGGGTTGGGTGGTGGGGGGGTGATGGGTGCTGGGTTGGGGGTGCTGGGTGATGTGGGTGCTGGGTTGGAGATGGTGGGTGGTGGGTTGGGTGGTGGGTTAGAGGTGGTGGGTGGGTGGGGAGGGGTCCAGGTGGGGGTGATGGGTGCTGGGTTGGGGGTGGGTGGGGTCAGGGTGGTGGTGATGGGTGCTGGGTTGGAGATGGTGGGTGGTGGGGATGGGTTGGAGGTGATGGGTGCTGGGTGGGTGGGGAGGGGTCCAGGTGGGGGTGATGGGTTGGGGGATGGTGGGTGGTGGGTGGGGGTCAGGGTGGTGGTGATGGGTTGGGGCTGGGTGGGGTCAGGGTGGTGGTGATGGGTGATGGGTGCTGGGTTGGGGATGGTGGGTTGGGTGGTGGGTTGGAGGTGATGGGTGGTGGGTGGGTGAGGAGGGGTCCAGGTGGTGGTGATGGGTGCTGGATTGGGGGTGGGTGGGGTCAGGGTGGTGGTGATGGGTGCTGGGTGATGTGGGTGCTGGGTTGGGGGTGCTGGGTTGGGGGTGCTGGGTGGTGGGTGGGTGTGGAGGGGTCTAGGTGGGGGTGATGGGTTGGGGGATGGTGGGTGGTGGGGATGGGTGATGTGGGTGGTGGGCTGGGGGTGCTGGGTGCTGGGTTGGGGGTGCTGGGTGATGTGGGTGCTGGGTTGGAGATGGTGGGTGGTGGGTTGGGTGGTGGGGATGGCTTGGAGGTGATGGGTGCTGGGTGGGTGGGGAGGGTCCATGTGGTGGTGATGGGGAGGTGATGGGTGATGTGGGTGGTGGGCTGGGGGTGATGGGTGCTGGATGGGTGGGGGTGGGGGGGTCAGGGTGCTGGTGATGGGTGAGTGGGTGGGGTCAGGGTGCTGGTGATGGGATGGGGAGGGGTCCAGGTGATGATGATGGGGAGGTGATGGGTGCTGGGTTGGGGATGGTGAGTGAGGGTGGGGGTGGTCAGGGTGCTGGTTATGGGATGGGGAGGTGATGGGTGCTGGGTTGGGGGTGATGGGTGCTGGGGTGGGGGTGATGGGTGGGTGATGGGGGGTCAGGGTGGTGATGATGGGTTGGAGGTGATGGGTGGTGGGTGGGTGGGTGGGGAGGGGTCCAGGTGGTGGTGCTGGGTGCTGGGTTGGGGATGACGGGTGCTGGGTTTGGAGTGCTGGGTTGGGGGTGCTGGGTTGGAGATGATGGGTGCTGGGTGGGTGGAGAGGATCCAGGTGGTGGTGCTGGGTTGGGGGATGCTGGGTGCTGGGTTGGGGATGATGGGTGGGTGATGAGGGTGTCAGGGTGCTGGTGATGAGATGGGGATGTGACGGGTGCTGGGTTTGGGGTGCTGGGTTGGGGATGATGGGTGGGGGTGATGGGGGTGTCAGGGTGCTGGTGATGGGATGGGGAGGTGATGGGTGCTGGGTTGGGAATGATGGGTGCTGGGTGGGTGGAGGGGATCCAGGTGGCGGTGATGGGTGCTGGGTTTGGGGATGCTGGGTGCTGGGTTGGGGGATATTGGGTGGATGATGGGGGTGTCAGGGTGCTGGTGATGGGATGGGGAGCTGATGGGTGCTGGGTTGGGGTGTGCTGGGTGGGTGCTGGGGGTATCAGGGTGCTGGTGAGGAGATGGGGAGATGCTGGGTGACGCCTCACCCCCCAAATCACCCCCCCACCCTTCTCCCCCACCCCCTCCCCCAGCCTCAGTGAACACCCATGGGACCTCCCCCATCCCCCTGGCTCCAGCACCCAACACCCCAGTGTGGGACGTCTCCAGTGTCCAACTGGTGGATGGGCACCTGGTCCTACTGGGCAGGGACGAGGAGGTGAGGCCACGGGGACAGGAGGCCCCTTGGGGTGACAACAGGGTGCTGGGGGGGTGGGTGGGGGGTGTTGGGTGGGGGGTGGGTGGGGGGTGGGATCCCCTCACCTTCCCCCTTGGGTGTCCCACCAGTGCAGGAGCAGGAAGGGGACTGGGAGCTCCACCTCGGACACCAGTAACCTGGGCGGCACCAGGAGGGACACGGGTGAGGCAGCTACATGGGGGGCACGTGTTGTGTGTCATATGTCACGTGTCACATGTCATGTGTCCTGTGTCATATGTCAAGTGTCACATGTCACGTGTCACATGTCATGTGTTACATGTCACATGTCATGTGTCACATGTCATGTGCTACATGTCACATGTCATGTGCCACATGTAATGGGTTACATGTCATGTGTCATGTGTCACATGTCATGTGTTAAATGTCATGTGTCATGTGTCACATAACATGTGACATGTCATGTGTCACGTGTCACATGTCACATGTGATATGTCACATGTCACATGTATTTCACATGTCACACATCTTATGTCACACATCACATGGCACATGTCACACATCATATGTTGTATGTCACATGCTGTATGGCACATGGCACATGTCACATGGCACATGTCCTTTGCTGTATGTCATATGTCACATGTATGTCACACGTCACACGTCACATGTCACATGTCACACGTCACACGGCGCATGTCACACGTCACATGGCACATGACACATGTCAAATGTTACACGTCATATGTTCTATGTCATATGGCACATGGCACATCTCATATGTCATACATCACACGTCACGTGTCACACGTCATATGTAATGTCATGTGTCATATGGCACATGCAACATGTCATGTGTCACATGTAACATGTCGCACGTCACACATCACATGGCACATGTCGTATGTCACATGTTGTATGTCACATGTCACGTGCCACATGGCACATGTAGTTCACATGTCACACATCTTATGGCACACATCACATGGCACATGTGACATGGCACATGTCCCACATCATATGTCACACATCATATGTTGTATGTCACATGTCGTTTGTCACATCTCATGTCACATAGCACATGTCCTTTGCTGTATGTCATATGTCACATGTATGTCACACGTCACATGTCACAGGCACATGGCGCATGCACATGTCGTGTCATGTGTCACATGGCACACGGCACATGTCACGTGTCATATGTCACATGGCACATGTCATATGTCACATGTCATATGTTATATGTCGTATGGCACATGGCACATCTCATATGTCATATGTCACACGTCACGTGTCGCACGTCATATGTAATGTCACATGTCATATGGCACATGACACGTGTCACATGTAACATGTCGCACGTCACACATCACATGGCACATGGCACATGTCATATGTCACATGGCACATGTTGTATGTCACATGGCACATGTTGTATGTCACATGCTACATGTCATATCGTGTGTCGTGTGTCACATGTCGTATGTCACGTGGCACATGTCATATGGCACATGTGACATGTCATGTGTCATATGTCACATGTCGCGTGCCAGGTGGAACATGTCTCATGTCACATGTCACCTGTCGCACATCACACATCACATGCCACATGGCACATGTATGTCACATGTCATATGTCACATGCCACATGCTACATGGCATGTTGTATGTCACATGTCACGTGTCATGTGTCGTATGTCACGTGTCGTGTCTCGTGTGTCATGTGTCGTATGTCACATGTCGTGTGTCATGTGTCGTGTGTCATGTGTCACATGTCGTGTGTCACATGTGTGTCATGTCACATGTCGTGTGTCACATGTCACATGTCGTGTGTCACATGTCGTGTGTCACATGTCGTGTGTCACATGTGTGTCATGTCACATGTCGTGTGTCACATGTCACATGTCACGTGTCACATGTCGTGTGTCACATGTCGTGTGTCACATGTCACATGTCATATGTCACATGTCACGTGTCGTATGTCACGTGTCGTATGTCACATGTCATATGTCACTGTCATGTGTCGTATGTTGTGTGTCACGTGTCGTGTGTCACGTGTCGTGTGTCGTATGTCGTGTGTCGTATGTTGTGTGTCACATGTCGTGTGTCACGTGTCATATGTCGTATGTCATGTGTTGTATGTCACATGTGTGTTGTGTGCCACATGTGTGTCGTATGTCACATGTCATATATCACATGTTACATGTCACATGTCGTATGTCACATGTCACCCGCCACCCCATGCCCCACACCCCCCACCTCCCCACCCCATCCCCCTCCCTTCCCCCTCCCCCCCCCCCTCCGCTCCCCTCCCCCCATCTCTGGCAGCACCCAGAGGAAACCACCCCCCACCCCCACCCTACTTCCTCCCCCCACCCGAACTGCCGCTGCTGCGCCTGCAGATAGAGAGGGGTGATAAAGCTCCTTCAGCTTCCTCCCCACCCCCCCCCCTCCTCCTCCTCCTCCTCCTCATGGGGCCTCTGCAGCACCCAGGGAGGTGAGTTACCCCCACCCCAAAAACTGGGGGCCACCCATTAGGGCACCCCAGGGCAGCCAGGACACCCCAGGGCACCCTAGGAACCCTGGGCAGGTACCCAAGGCACCCAGGAGGGGCACCTAGAGCACCCCAGGGCGCCCTAGGAACCCTGGATAGGTACTCAGGGCACCCAAGAAGGGCACCCAGGAGGGGTACTTGGAGCACCCCAGGGCACCCCAGGACACCCAAGAAGGGCACCCAGGGAACCCCAGGGCACCCAGGGAACCCCAGGACACCCAAGAAGGGCACCCAGGAGGGGTACTTGGGGCACCCCAGGGCACCCCAGAGCACCCTAGGAACCCTGGACAGGCACCCAGGACACCCAAGAAGGGCACCCAGAGCACCCCAGAGCACCCCAGGGCACCCCAGGACACCCAAGAAGGGCACCCAGGAGGGGCATCTGGAGCACCCCAGGGCACCCCAGAACACACAAGAAGGGCACCCAGGAGGGGCATCTGGAGCACCCCAGGGCACCCCAGAGCACCCTAGGAACTCTGGACAGGCACCCCAGGACACCCAAGAAGGGCACCCAGAGCACCCCAGGACACGCAAGAAGGGCACCCAGGAGGGGTACTTAGAGCACCCCAGGGCACCCCAGGACACCCAAGAAGGGCACCCAGGGAACCCCAGGGCACCCAGGGAACCCCAGGAGGGGCATCTGGAGCACCCCAGGGCACCCCAGAGCACCCTAGGAGCCCTGGACAGGCACCCAGGACACACAAGAAGGGCACCCAGAGCACCCCAGAGCACCCCAGGACACCCAAGAAGGGCACCCAGGGCACCCAGGAGGGGCACCCAGGGAACCCCAGGACACCCAAGAAGGACACCCAGGGAACCCCAGGGCACCCCAGGACACCCAAGAAGGGCACCCAGGGAACCCCAGGGCACCCAGGGAACCCCAGGACACCCAAGAAGGGCACCCAGGAGGGGCATCTGGAGCACCCCAGGGCACCCCAGGACACCCAAGAAGGGCACCCAGGGAACCCCAGGTCACCCAGGGAACCCCAGGGCACCCCAGGACACCCAAGAAGGGCACCCAGGAGGGGTACTTAGAGCACCCAGGGCACCCCAGGACACCCTAGAAGGGCACCCAGAGCACCTCAGGCCAACTTGAAGTCACCCCCCCAAAGCACCACCCCCTCCCCTTCTTCCCTCCCCCCCCACCCCATCCCCAAACCATGGTGTTGGGGTGCTCAGGGTGAGGGTGGGTGGGTGGGTGGGGGTGTCCTAAAACTGGGTGCCCCCTTCCAGACCCAAGCCCAGATGAGAAGAGCACCCGAAGAGGGACAGAGGGTGACACCTCCCCAACCACCCAATTCAGCAACGTCAAGGTAAGAGAACCCCCAATCCCAACCCCTCTCCCCTTCACCCTAGGGTGCTCATCCTCCCCCCACCCATGGGTGACGTAGCACCCACCCCCCTCCCCTTTTCCCCTGCTCTAGGGGTTGCTATGGAAACGGCTTCGGGAGAGGAAAAGTCGGGGGGTCCCCAAATCTGAACCCCCTGAGAGTGAGAGGTACAGCTCAAGGTGGGGGAAGGGGGGGTTTAGAGGGGGGGGATGGGTGCTGTAAATGGGTGCCCACCCTTGGTTTTATGGTTTCTAGGGCACCCAGTCAAAGTGGGTGCAGGGATTCGGTCCCACCACCCAGTGGGGCTGAACTGGATTTGACTGGGACCAATGTGATTGTGAGACCTGTGCACGGCAGCATCGTGGGGGAGAGGTTCTGCTTTCAGGTGGGTGCTGGAGGGGTGGGTGGGGGGGGGGGGAGGTGGGTGGGGGTAAGGTGGGTGCTTGGGTGGGGGGAGGCAAGATAGAGCACCCACATCCCAACTTGGGAATGGTGGGTGGGTATCCTGGGATGCTTTGGGTATCCTGGGGGGCTCTGGGTGCCCTTTCTGGGTGCCCTGGGGTGCTCTGGGTGCCCCTCCTGGGTGCCATGGGTGCCTAGCCAGGGTTTGTGGGGTGCTCTGGGTGCCTGACCAGGGTTCGTGGGGTGCTCTGGGTGCCCCTCCTGGGTGCCATGGGTGCCCTTTCTGGGTGCCCTGGGGTGCTCTGGGTGCCCCTCCTGGGTGCCCTGGGTGCCTATCCAGGGTTCATGGGGTGCTCTGGGTGCCCCTCCTGGGTGCCATGGGTGCCTGACCAGGGTTCCTGGGGTGCTCTGGGTGCCCTTCTTGGGTGCTCTGGAGTTCCCTGGGTGTCCTGGGGTTCTCTGGGTGCCCTTCTTGGGTGCTCTGGAGTTCCCTGGGTGTCCTGGGATGCTCTGGGTATCCTGGGGTGCTCTGGGTGCCCCTCCTGGGTGCCCTGGGTGCTCTTTCTAGGTGCCCTGGGGTGCTCTGGGTGCCCTTTCTGGGTGCTCTGGGTGCCCCTCTTGGGTGCCCCTCCCTGGTGCCATGGGTGCCTGTTCAGGGTTCTTAGGGTGCTTTGGGATCCTCTTCAAGTTGCCTGGGGTGCTCTGGGTGCCCTTATTGGGTGCTCTGGGGTTCCCTGGGTGTCCTGGGGTGCCCTTTCTGGGTGCCCTGGGGTGCTCTGGGTGGCCCTCCTGGGTGCCCTGGGGTTCCCCTGGGGTCCCCTTCAAGATGCCTGGGGTGTTCTTGGGTGCTTGGGTGGGGGGAGGCAAGATAGAGCACCCACATTCCATCTTGGGAATGGTGGGTGGGTATCCTGGGGTGCTCTGGGTATCCTGGGGTGCTCTGGGTGCCCCTCCTGGGTGCCCTGGGGTTCCCCTGGGGTCCCCTTCAAAATGCCTGGGGTGCTCTGGGTGCCCGTCTTGGGTGCTCTGGGGTTCCCTGGGTGTCCTGGGGTGCTCTGGGTGCCCTTTCTGGGTGCCCTGGGGTGCTCTGGGTGGTCCTCCTGGGTGCCCTGGGGTTCCCCTGGGGTCCCCTTCAAGATGCCTGGGGTGCTCTTGGGTGCTTGGGTGGGGGGAGGCAAGATACAGCACCCACATCCCATCTTGGGAATGGGGGGTGGGTATCCTGGGATGCTTTGGGTATCCTGGGGGGCTCTGGGTGCCCTTTCTGGGTGCCCTGGGGTGCTCTGGGTGCCCCTCCTGGGTGCCATGGGTGCCTAGCCAGGGTTTGTGGGGTGCTCTGGGTGCCTGACCAGGGTTCATGGGGTGCTCTGGGTGCCCCTCCTGGGTGCCATGGGTGCCTGACCAGGGTTCGTGGAGTGCTCTGGGTGCCCCTCCTGGGTGCCATGGGTGCCCTTTCTGGGTGCCCTGGGGTGCTCTGGGTGCCCCTCCTGGGTGCCATGGGTGCCCTTTCTGGGTGCCCTGGGGTGCTCTGGGTGCCCCTCCTGGGTGACCTGGGTGCCTATCCAGGGTTCATGGGGTGCTCTGGGTGCCCTTCTTGGGTGCTCTGGAGTTCCCTGGGTGTCCTGGGGTGCTCTGGGTGCCCTTTCTGGGTGCTCTGGGGTGCTCTGGGTGCCCCTCCTGGGTGCTCTAGGTGCATGTTCAGGGTTCTTAGGGTGCTTTGGGATCCTCTTCAAGTTGCCTGGGGTGCTCTGGGTGCCCTTCTTGGGTGCCCTGGGTGACCCCAGGGTACCCAGAGCACCCAAGAAGGGCACCCAGAGCACCCCAGGAACCCTGAACAGGCACCCAGGGCACCCAAGAAGGGCACCCTGAGCACCCCAGGGCACCCAGGAGTGGCACCCAGAGCACCCTAGGGCACCCAGGCCACCCCAGCCCCACCTTAAACTCACCCAGGACACCCTTGAAGTCCCAGGACTCCCCCCTCACACTCACCACCCTTAATCCCAACCACCTCCCAGCACCCTAGGGTGCCCCTCCCACCCTTCTAACCACCCCCCCACCCCCCTCTCCCTGCACCCAGATCATCACAGGGTCCAGCAGCCACTCCTTTGGGTGCAGCTCCCTGGCTGAGCGCGACCGCTGGATCGAGAACCTGCGGCGCACTGTGACCCCCAACAAGGTGGGTGCTGGGTGGGGGGCACCCATGGGACACCCCCAGGGGCTGGGAACCCCTAGATGGGAAGGTTCCACCTCTACCACCCCTCCTCACCCCACCCTCCTCCTTCCCCACCCCCCCAAATTCACCCACCCCCCCATGTCCCCCCTTGATGGTTGGGTGCTGGGTGCTGGGTGGGGGGCACCCATGGGACACTCCCAGGTGATGGGACCCCCTAGATGGGAAGATTCCACCTCTACCACCCTCCTATCCCCATCCCCCTGCTTCCCCACCCCCCCAAATTCACCCACCCACCCCAAATTCACGCCCCTGCCATGTCCCCCCTTAATGGTGGGTGCTGGGTGCTGGGTGGGGGGCACCCATGGGACACCCCCAGGTGATGGGACCCCCTAGATGGGAAGATTCCACCTCTACCACCCTCCTATCCCCATCCTCCTGCTTCCCCACCCCCCCAAATTCACCCCCCCTCCCAAATTCACCCCCCTGCCATGTCCCCCCCTGATGATAGGGTGCTGGGTGGTGGGGTACCCATGGGATGGGACCCCCTAGATGTGAGGGACACCCCCAGGGACCCCCCTAGATATGAAGCTTCCAGCTCTCCCACCCTCCTGTCTCTCCATTGAGCAGAGTTGGGTGAGAGGGGATGCCATGTCCCCCCTTGACAGTGGAATAGTGGGTGGGGGGGCACCCATGGGACACCCCCAGGAGCTGGGACCCCCCCTAGATATGAAGCTTCCACCTCTCCCACCCTCCTGCCTCTCCATTGAGCAGGCTTAAGCGAGAGGGGAAACTGAGGCACAACCCACCCACCCACCTCGCAGCCACCTTCATCTCCTCCATCCCCACCACCCACCCCTCTAACCCACCCCCCCCACCAAATCCTCTCCCCCCACCATGTCCCCCCTTGATGGTGGGGTGCTGGGTGGTGGGGCACCCATGGGACACCCCGTCTAGATATGAAGGTTCCACCTCTCCCACCCCTCCTGGTCCCATCCTCCTGCTTCCCCACCCCCCTCAAATTCACCCCCCTTACCATGTCCCCCCCTTGATGGTGGGGTGCTGGGTGGTGGGGTACCCATGGGATGGGACCCCCTAGATGTGAGGGACACCCCCAGGAGCTGGGACCCCCCCTAGGTATGAAGCTTCCACCTCTCCCACCCTCCTGCCTCTTCATTGAGCAGGCTTAAGCGAGAGGGGAAACTGAGGCACAACCCACCCACCCACCTCGCAGCCACCTTCATCTCCTCCATCCCCACCACCCACCCCTCTAACCCACCCCCCCACCAAATCCTCTCCCCCCACCATGTCCCCCCATGTCCCCCCTTGATGGTGGGGTGCTGAGTGGTGGGGCACCCATGGGATGGGACCCCCTAGATGTGAGGGACACCCCCAGGGACCCCCCTAGATATGATGCTTCCAGCTCTCCCACCCTCCTGTCTCTCCATTGAGCAGAGTTGGGTGAGAGGGGATGCCATGTCCCCCCTTGACAGTGGAATAGTGGGTGGGGGGGGCACCCATGGGACACCCCCAGGAGCTGGGACCCCCCTAGATATGAAGCTTCCAGCTCTCCCACCCTCCTGTCTCTCCATTGAGCAGGCTTAAGCGAGAGGGGAAACTGAGGCACAACCCCCCCCTCTCCTCTCTGATAGGACAACTGTGAGAGGCTGGAGCTCACCTTGACCTTATGGATCTACGAAGCCCGCGACCTCCCACCCCGCCGCCGTCTCCGTTGTCACCTCCACCTAGATGGCACCCTCTTTGCCAGGACCACCTCCAAGGTGGCTGGGCCTGATGGCGAGCTTTTTTGGGGTGAACTCTTCCAATTGGCTGCTCTCCCACCTTCTCATACCCTCACCCTCTCATTGGACCGCGAGGATCAGCCTGGTCAACCTTTAGCTTCACTCACCATCCCATTGGTTGAATTAACCACCACTAAACAACCTTTAGAGCGTTGGTATCCACTCAGTAGTCCTGGGGGTGGTGAGAAGGTACCATCGGTGAGGATCCGCGGGCGGTACCGCCAAGTGAAGGTGTTGCCTATTGTACGGTACAAGGAGTTGGCTGAGTTCATCACTTTCCATTACCGGGAGCTCTGCGCCTGTCTCGAACCCACCATCGCTGTGAGGCACAAGGAAGAGCTGGCTGGAGCACTGGTTCATGTCTTGCAGAGTACTGGGAAAGCCAAGGTGAAACTGGTGGGGATGATGGAGTGGGGGGGTAGTAGGGTGGGAGGGTGGATGGGTGCGGTTGTTGGGTTGGGTTGGGTGGTGGTGGGTTGGATGGGTGGGTTGGGTTGGGTGGGGTTGGAGTGGGATGGATGGGTGGGGTTGGAGTGGGGGGTGTTGGGAGAGGAGGTGGGGTTGGGTAGGGTGGGGTTGGGTTGGTTGGGTGGGGTTGGAGTGGGATGGATGGGTGGGGTTGGAGTGGGGGGTGTGGGGAGAGGAGGTGGGTTTGGGTTGTGGGTGGTTGGGGTGGATGGGTGGGATTGGGATGGGGTGGATGGGTGGGGTTGGGTTGGGAGGGGTTGTGGTGGATGGGTGGGGTGGGTGGGGTTGGGTTGGGTGGGGGGGTTGGGTTGGCTGGGGTTGGGTTGGCTTGAGTTGGGTGGGGTGAATGGGTGGGGTTGCGTTGGGTGGGGTGGGTTGGTTGGGGTTGGGGTGGATGGGTTGGGTTGGGTGGGAGGGGGTTGGGTTGGGTGTGGTTGGAGAGGTGGTGGGGATGGGTGGGTGGGGTTGGAGTGGGATGGATGGGTGGGGTTGGAGTGGGGGGTGTTGGGAGAGGAGGTGGGGTTAGGTTGGGGGTGGTTGGGGTGGATGGGTGGGATTGGGATGGGCTGGATGGGTGGGGTTGGGTTGGGGTGGGTGGGTTGAGTTGGGTGGGGTTGGGTTGGCTTGAGTTGGGTGGGGGGGATGGGTGGGGTAGGTTGGGTGGGGTTGGGGTGGATGGGTGGGATTGGGGTGGTTGGGGTTGTGTTGGGTTGGGTTGGGGTGAGGTGGGTCAGGTTGGGTTAGGATGGATGGGTTGGGTTGAGCTGGGTTGGGTTGGGTTGGGTGGGAGGGGTTGGGTGAGGTTGGGAGAGGTTGTGGGGATGGGTGGGTTGGGGTGGGGGGTGGATGGGTGGGGTTGGGTTGGGATGGGTGCGTTGGGTTGGGTGGGGTTGTGGTGGATCGGTGGGTTGGGGTGGGTGGGGTTGTGGTGGTTGGGTTGGGTTGGGTGGGAGGGGTTGGGTGGGGTTGGGAGAGGTGGTGGGGATGGGTGGGTTTGGGTGGGGGGTGGATAGGTGGGGTTGGGGTGGGGTTGGGTGGGGTTGGGGTAGGGTGGGGTGGATGGGTTGGGCTGAGCTGGGTTGGGTGGGGTTGGAGTGGGATGGATGGGTGGGGTTGGAGTGGGAGGTGTTGGGAGAGGAGGTGGGGTTGGGTTGGGGGTGGTTGGGGTGGATGGGTGGGATTGGGATGGGGTGTATGGGATGGGTGGGGTTGGGTTGGGTGGGGTTGGGAGACCCTCCCACACCCCAGGGGTGGCTTGCTGAAGGGGTTGGGTTGGGTTCAGCTGAATTGGGTTGAGTTGAGTTGGGTCGGCTTGGGTTGAGTCGGCTTGGGTTGAGTCGGCTTGGGTTGAGTTGAGTTGGGTTGGGTTGAGTTGGTTTGGCTTGGGAGACCCTCCCACACCCCAGGGGTGGCTTGATGAAGGGGTTGAGTTGGGTTGAGTTGGGTTGAGTTGAGTTGACTTGAGTTGGGTTGGGTTGGTTTGGGTTGAGTTGGGTTGGTTGGGTTGAGTTGGGTTGGCTTGGGAGACCCTCCCACACCCCAGGGGTGGCTTGATGAAGGGGTTGGATTGGGTTCAGTTCACTTGGGTTGAGTTGAATTGGGTTGGTTGGGTTGAGTTGGTTTGAGTTGGTTTGGTTTCAATTGGGTTGGGTTGAGTTGGGTTGGCTTGGGAGACCCTCCCACACCCCAGGGGTAGCTTGATGAAGGGGTTGGGTTGAGTTGGGTTGGATTGGGTTGGTTGGGTTGAGTTGGTTTGAGTTGGGTTAGGTTGATTTGGGTTGGCTTGGGTTGGGTTGAGTTGGGCTGGCTTGGGAGACCCTCCCACACCCCAGGGGTGGCTTGCTGAAGGGGTTGGGTTGGGGTTGAGTTGGGTTGAGTTGAGTTGACTTGAGTTGGATCGAGTTGGGTTGGGTTGAGTTGGGTTGAGTTGGGTTGGGTTGAGTTGAGTTGGGTGGGGTTGGGAGACCCTCCCACACCCCAGGGGTGCCTTGATGAAGGGGTTGGGTTGGGTTGGGCTGGGTTGGGTTGGGTGGAGTTGAGTTGAGTTGGGTTGAGTTGGGTTGGGTGGGGTTGGGAGACCCTCCCACACCCCAGGGGTGGCTTGCTGAAGGAGTTGGGTTGAGTTGGGTTGGTTGGGTTGAGTTGAGTTGGGTTGGGTTGAGTTGAGTTGGGTTGAGTTGGGTTGGGTGGGGTTGGGAGACCCTCCCACACCCTAGGGGTGCCTTGATGAAGGGGTTGGGTTAGGTTGAGGTTGGGTTGGGTTGGGTGGGGTTGAGTTGAGTTGGGTTGGCTTGGGAGACCCTCCCACACCCCAGGGGTGGCTTGATGAAGGGGTTGGGTTGGGGTTGAGTGGGTTGGGTTGAGTTGGGTTGAGTTGAGTTGAGTTGAGTTGGGTTGAGTTGAGTTGGGTTGAGTTGAGTTGGGTTGAGTTGGGTTGAGTTGGTTTGGGTTGAGTTAGATCCAGTTGGGTTGTCTTGGGTTGAGTTGGGTTGGATTGTGTTGAGTTGAGTTGGGTTGGGTTAGTTGGAATGTGTTGAGTTGGGTTGAGTTGGGTTGGATTGAGTTGAGTTGAGTTGGGTTGAGTTGCGTTGAGTTGGGTTGGTTGGGTTGCGTTGGGTTGAGTTGACTTGGCTTGGCTTGGCTTGGCTTGGCTTGGGAGACCCTCCCACCCCCCAGGGGTGCCTCGATGATGACCAGGGGTCCCCATTCATCCCTTGACCCCACAGTCCTTCCTCATCGACCTGGGGGTGGCCGAGTTGGATCGCTTCGATGAGCGCGAGGCACTGATCTTCCGCGAGAACACCCTGGCCACCAAGGCCATTGACGAGTACATGAAGCTGGTGGGGGGCAAGTACCTCCAGGACACCTTGGGTAGGTCCTTTGAGGGGGCAGGACACCCCCCAAAACCCCTCTAGAGACATGGTGGGGCTGTAGGACACCCCTGAGAAGCTCCTTAGAGACATGGTGACCTCAGGACACCCCCAGAACCTCCATGGAGTCATGGTGGGGCTGTAGGACACCCCTGAGAACCTCCATGGAGTCATGATGGGGCTGTAGGACATCCCCAGAACCTCCCTAGAGACTTGGTGTCTGTAGGACACCCCTGAGAACCTCCATGGAGATGTGGTGGCCCCAGGACACCCCCAGAACCTTCATGGAGATGTAGTGGCCCCAGGACACCCCCAGAATCTCCATGGAGTCATGGTGGCCTCAGGACACCCCCAGAACCTCCCTAGAGACATGGTGGGGCTGTAGGACACCCCCAGAACCTCCCTAGAGACTTGGTGGGGTTGGAGGACACCCTAGAACCTCCATGGAGACGTGGTGGGGCTGTAGGACACCCCAAGAACCTCCCTAGAGACATGGTGGGGCTGTAGGACACCCCAAGAACCTCCCTAGAGACGTGGTGGCCCCAGCACACCCCCAGAACCTCCCTGGAGACGTGGTGGTGGGTTCTCCCAGCCCTTTGCGTCCCGTCACGGTGTTGTCTCGCGGTGTCCAGGTGAAGCTGTGGCCCAGCTCTGCTCCTCAGATGAGAGCTGTGAGGTGGACCCCACCAAGTGCTCCGGGTTGGACCTCTCTGAGAACCAGAACCACCTCCAGCGGGTCTGCGAGGAGACCTTCCAGCGCATCGCCACCTCCTGCGAGTGAGGGACAGACCCACACCCCCCCCCCCAACCCAGCTTTGGGGTGGGATGGGTGTGGGTGTGGGTGGGGAGGGGATGGGGACCTGCCAGGAGGGTGGGGTTGAGGATGGAGAATGGGACAGGGGTGAAGGGGGTGGGTACCAAGGGGTGGAAGAGGTTGGAGATGATGGGGGTGGGATTGGGGGTGGGGATGGGTGTGGGGGGGGGTGTGGGTGGAGCTGGGGACAAGGTTGGGGACAGGCATGGGGATGGGCATCAGGAAGGACCTGGGGACAAGGTTGGGGACAGGGATGGGCACCAGGAAGGACCTGGGGACAAGGATGGGGACCAGGAAGGACCTGGGGACAAGTTGGGGACAGACATGGGGATGGGCATCAAGAAGGACCTGGGGACAGGGATGGGCACCAGGAAGGACCTGGGGACAAGGTTGGGCACCAGGAAGGACCTGGGGACAAGGTTGGGGACAGGGATGGGCACCAGGAAGGACCTGGGGACAAGGTTGGGGACAGCCATGGTGATGGGCATCAGGAAGGACCTGGGGACAGGGATGGGCACCAGGAAGGACGTGGGGACAAGGATGGGGACAGACATGGGGATGGGGACCAGGAAGGACCTGGGGACAAGTTGGGGACCAGGATTGGCATCAAGAAGGACCTGGGGACAAGCTTGGAGACAGGAATGGGGATGGGCACCAGGAAGGACCTGGGGACAAGGTTGGGGACAGGGATGGGGATGGGCACCAGGAAGGACCTGGGGACAAGGTTGGGGACAGGGATGGGGATGGGCACCAGGAAGGACCTGGGGACAAGGTTGGGGACAGGGATGGGGATGGGCATCAGGAAGGACCTGGGGACAGGGATGGGCACCAGGAAGGACCTGGGGACAAGTTGGGGACAGGGATGGGGATGGGCATCAGAAAGGACCTGGGGACAAGGTTGGGGACACTCATGGTGATGGGCATCAGGAAGGACCTGGGGACAAGTTGGGGACAGACATGGGGACCAGAAAGGACCTGGGGACAAGGTTGGGGGCCAGGAAGGACCTGGGGACAAGTTGGGGATAGGGATGGGCATCAAGAAGGACCTGGGGACAAGCTTGGGGACAGGGATGGGGATGGGGACCAGGAAGGACCTGGGGACAAGCTTGGGGACAAGGATGGAGGACAGACATGGGGATGGGCACCAGGAAGAACCTGGGGACAAGCAGGACCTGGGGACAAGCACAGTTGGACCAGTGTGGGCCCAAGAACAGGCATGGTGACCACCATGTCCCACAGACCATCCCAGCAGCTCATTGGGGGTGGTTCCAGAGCCACCCACCTGGCCCAACACCCACCTAAATGTCTTCTCCTCCCAGGGCCTTCCCAGCAGAGCTGGGTGAGATCTTCTCAGCCTGGCAGGAGGAGTGTGAGGCCCGGGGTAAGGGGTCCATTGGGCAACGTCTGGTCTCGGCCTCCTTGTTCCTCCGGTTCCTCTGTCCAGCCATCATGTCCCCCAGCCTCTTCGGCCTCGTCCAGGAGTATCCAAGTGAGGCCACCGCCCGTACCCTCACCCTCGTGGCCAAGGTCATCCAGAACTTGGCCAACTTCACCACGTAGGTCATGGAGGGGCACCATGGAGGTGGCTGGAGATGGGGGTGGTTGGACATGTGGTGGTTGGACATGGGTTGGTTGGTTCGTTGGACATGGGGTGGTTGGTTGGACATGGGGTGGTTGATCATGGGATGGTTGGTTGGTTGGTTGGTTGGTTGGACATGGGGTGGTTAGACATGAGATGGTTGGTTGGACATGGGGTGGTTGGACATGAGGTGGTTGGTTGGACCTGGGGTGGTTGGATATTGGGTGGTTGGACGTGAGGTGGTTGGACAAGGGGTGGTTGGTTGAACACTGGGTGGTTGAACATGAGATGATTCGTTGGACATGGGGTGGTTGGATGGACATGGGGTGGTTGGACATGGGGTGGTTGGATGGACATGGGGTGGTTGGACATGGGGTGATTGGTTGGTTGGTTGGACATGGGGTGGTTGAACATAAGGTGGTTGGTTGGATGTGGGGTGGTTGGACATGGGGGGGTTGGTTGGACATGGGGGGGTTGGACATGGGGGGTTGGTTGGACATGGGGTGGTTGGACATGGGGTGATTGGTTGGTTGGTTGGACATGGGGTGGTTGAACATAAGGTGGTTGGTTGGATGTGGGGTGGTTGGACATGGGGGGGTTAGTTGGACATGGGGTGGTTGAACATGGGCTGGTTGGATATTGGGTGTTTGGACATGGGGTGGTTGGACATGGGGTGATTGGTTGGTTGGTTGGACATGGGGTGGTTGGACATGGGGTGGTTGGTTGGACATGGGGTGGGTGGTTGGACATGGTGGCGTTGGACAAGGGGGGGGTTGGACATGGGGGGGTTGGATGGACATGGGGTAGTTGAACATGAGGTGGGTGGTTGGACTGGGGGGGGTGGTTGGACATGGGGTGATTGGACTTTGGGGGTTGGAGATGGGGGGGTTGGACATGGGGTGGCTGGGTTGGTTGGTTGGTTGGACATGGGGTTGGTTGGACGTGGGGTGGTTGGACATGGCGGTGTTAGTTTGACATGGGGTGATTGGACATGGGGTGGTTGAACATGGGCTGGTTGGATCTTGGGTGGTTGGACATGGGGTGGTTGGTTGGACATGGGGTGGTTGGATGGACATGGGGTGGTTGAACATGAGGTGGGTGGTTGGACTTGGGAGTGGTGGTTGGACATGGGGTGATTGGACTTTGGGGGTTGGAGAGGGGGTGGTTGGGCATGGGGTGGTTGGGTTGGTTGGTTCGTTGGACATGGGGTGGTTGGTTGGACATGGGGTGGTTGATCATGAGGTGGTTGGTTGGACATGGGGTGGTTGATCATGGGGTGGTTGATCATGGGATGGTTGGTTGGACATGGGGTGGTTGGACTTGGGGTGGTGGGTTGGTTGGTTGGACATGAGATGGTTGGACATGGGGTGGTTGGTTGGACATGGGGTGGTTGGACATGGGGTGGTGGGTTGGTTGGTTGGACATGAGATGGCTGGACATGGGGTGGTTGGACATGAGATGGTTGGACATGGGGTGGTTGAACATGGGAGGGGTGGTTGGACATGGGGTGGTTGGATGTGGGGTGGTTGGACACGGGGTGGTTGAACATGGCGTGGTTGGTTGGAGATGGAGAGGCTGGACATGGGTTGGTTGGACACGGGGTGGTTGGACATGGGGTGGTGGTTTGGTTGGTTGCACCTGGGGTGGTTGCACACTTGGTCCAAGATTGGCCGTGTTCTCCCCCATGTCCTGTTGTTCCCTGACCCTAGAGATGTCCTGTCCCATGACCATGGTGGTGGCCCATCCCATAACTTCTTCCCCAGGAGATAACCAGCCATCTTGCTCCCCAGGTTTGGTGAGAAAGAGGCCTACATGGGCTTCATGAACCAGTTCCTGGAGCACAACTGGGCCACCATGACCACCTTCCTGCAGAGCGTGGCCAACCCTGAGACCACCATCCACATGGCCACCTACGATGGCTACGTTGACCTGGCCCTGGAGCTTGCCACCCTCCACCTCTTGCTCTGTGACATCTTCTCCAGCCTGGACCAGGTGCCACCACTTCATTGTCCCTCCTTCTCTTCATGGAGTAGATGTCCACTGCAGGTGGCTCAAAGCCACCCCACTGTCCCCAGAATGTCCTTATCTTGGCTTGGGATGTGGGGTGGGTGGGTGGATATGGGGTTGATGGACATGGGGTGGTTGGGTGGACATGGGGTGGGTGGACATGGGGTGGTTGGTCTTTGGGTGATTGGACTTGGGGTGGTTGGTTGGACATGAGGTGGTTGGTCATTGGGTAGTTGGTTGGACTTGGGGTTGTTGGACATGGGGTGGTTGGACATTGGGTGGTTGGACTTGAGGTGGTTGGACATGGGGTGGGTGGGTGGGTGGACACTGGGGGGGGGTTGGACATGGGGGGGTTGGACACTGGGGAGGGTGGTTGGACATTGGGTGGCTGGTTGGGCATGGGGTGGTTGGTCATTGGGTGGTTGAACATGGGGTGGGTGGGTGGTTGGACATTGGGTGGGTGGGTGGACACTGGGGGGGTGGTTGGACATGGGGTGGTTCGTCATTGGGTGGTTGGACATGGGGTTGTTGGTTGGACATTGGGCGTTGGACATTGGGCGTTGGACATGGGGTGGTTGGTTGGACATGGGGTGGGTGATTGGACATGGGGTGGGTGATTGGACATGGGGTGGCTGGTTGGACATGGGGTGGCTGGTCATTGGATGGTTGGACATGGGGTGGTTGGTTGGACATGGGGTGGTTGATGGACATGGGGTTGATGGACATGGGGTGGTTGGACATGAGGTGGTTGGTTGGATGTGGGGTGGTTGGACATTGGGTGGTTGGTTGAACATTGCGTGGTTGGTTGGACATGGGATGGTTGGTCATTGGGTGGTTGGACTTGAGGTGGTTGGACATGGGGTGGGTGGTTGGACATGGGGTGGTTGGTCATTGAGTGGTTGGTTGGACATTGGTTGGTTGGATGTGGGTTGGTTGGACATGAGGTGGTTGGTCATTGGTTGGTTGTTTGGACATGGGGTGGTTGGTTGGACATGGAGTGGTTGAACACGGGGTGGTTGGTCATGGGGTGGTTGGTTGGACATGGGGTGGGTGATTGGACATGGGGTGGCTGGTTGGACATGGGGTGGTTGGACATGGAGGGGTTGGACATTGGTTGGTTGGACTTGGAGTGGTTGGACATGGGTTGGTTGGTTGGTCATGGGGTGGTTGGTCATTGGTTGGTTGGTTGGACGTGGGGTGGTTGGACATGGGGTGGTTAGACATGGGGTGGTTGGTTGGATGTGGGGTGGTTGGACGTGGGGTGGTTGGATGTGGGGTGGTTGGTTGGACGTGGGGTGGTTGGACATGGGGTGGTTGGTTGGACATGGGGTGTTTGGTTGGACGTGGGGTGGTTGGACATGGGGTGGTTGTTTGGACATGGGGTGTTTGGTTGGACGTGGGGTGGTTGGTCATTGGGTAGTTGGTTGGACTTGGGGTTGTTGGACATGGGGTAGTTGGACATTGAGTGGGTGGTTGGACACTGGGGGGTGGTTGGACATTGGTTGGTTGGTTGGACATGGGGTTGATGGACATGGGGCGGGTGGGTGGACACTGGAGGGGTGGTTGGACATGGGGTGGTTGGTCATTGGGTGGGTGGGTGGACACTGGGGGGGGGGGTTGGTCATGGGGTGGTTGGTTGGACTTTGTAGGCCACCCAGGAGGAGCTGGAGCCCCTTCCCACCATCCTCACCGCCATCAAGGAGGGGACCCCCGTCCCCGTGTCCGTCCGGCTCAGCTCCACCGTGCAGCAAAGGTACCAGTGGGTGGACAGAAGGACCCAGGGCCCCAAGGGGGACACCTTGGGGGGCAGGAGGAGGAGCTTTGGTAGAGGGGTGACACTTAGAGTGGGCTTGGGGTGCTTCTGGTCTTGGTTGGGTCTTGGACTGGTCCCAGTTGGGTTCAGGAGAAGATTTGGGTCCCTAATGTGGCCAGTCATGGTCCAAGCAGGGGGTGGTTCTCCTCCCAGTTCTCCCAGTTCAGAAGATGGTGCTTGGCTTGGTGGGCACATCTTCGCCAGACTGGGGTCCAGTTCCCCTCCAGTTAGGATGGGCTGGGTTTGGTGGGCACATCTTGGCCAGGTTGGGTCCAGTTCCCCTCCCAGTTAGGGTGGACTGGGTTTGGTGGACACATCTTGGCCAGGTTGGGTCCAGTTCCCCTCCCAATTAGGATGCTGTTAGCTCCCCCCAGTTAGCTCCATCCACCCTAACTGGGAGGGGAACTGGACCCAACGTGGCCAAGATGTGTCCACCAAACCCAACCCAGCTCCATCCATCCTAACTGGGAGGGGAACTGAACCCAACGTGGGCAAGATGTATCCACCAATCCCAACCCATCCTAACTGGGAGGAGAACTGGACCCAACCTGGGCTAGATGTGTCCACCAAACCCAGCCCAGCTCCATCCACCCTAACTGGGAGGGGAACTGGACCCCAGTCTGGCCAAGATGTGTCCACCAAACCGAACCCATCCTAACTGGGACGGGAACTGGACCCAGTCTGGCCACGATGTGTCCACCAAACCCAACCCAGCTCCATCCATCCTAACTGGGACGGGAACTGGACCCAACGTGGGCAAGATGTGTCCACCAAACCAAACCCATCCTAACTGGGAGGGGAACTGGACCCAGTCTGGCCACGATGTGTCCACCAAACCCAACCCCAGCTCCATCCATCCTAACTGGGAGGAGAAGTGGACCCAGGTCTGGGCAAGATGTGTCCACCAAACCCAACCCACTCTAACTGGGATGAGAACTGGACCCAACGTGGGCAAGATGTGTCCACCAAACCCAACCCAGCTCCATCCACCCTAACTGGGAGGGGAACTGGACCCAACCTGGCCAAGATGTGTCCACCAAACCCAACCTGGCTCAGCTCCATCCATTCTAACTGGGAGGGGAACTGGGACCCAACCTGGTCAAGATGTGTCCACCAAACCCAACCCACCCTAACTGGGAAGAGAACTGGACCCAGTCTGGCCAAGATGTGTCCACCAAACCTAGCCCACCCTAACTGGGAGGAGAACTGGACCCAACCTGGGCAAGATGTTTCTATCCAACCCATCCCAGCTCCATCCATCCTAACTGGGAGGAGAACTGGACCCAACGTGGCCAAGATATGTCCACCAAACCCAGTCCACCCTAACTGGGAGGGGAACTGGACCCAACCTTTCTCCTTCAAGGTGTTGAGGTCCAGGCTTGGTTCAGGCCATGATTGATGGGTGGGTGGGGAGGAGACCTGGTCCTGGTTGGTTTTGGGATTGGTCCTACTGGTCCTTCCTTGGTCCCCCATCCCCATGAGGATCCCACCACCTTCTTGTAGCCCAGCAGAGAAGATCAAACCCGGCTTCGTCCCACCACGAGACCTGAGCAAGCACAGCCCCCTCATCAAGAGCCAATCCCTCACCAGCATCCGCCGCACCCGGGGACGAGAAGATGGACCAGAACCAACCCCACCCATCCTGGTCCCACCATCATCATCATCATCATCATCAGCCCACAGGGAACGGCGCAACGTCCAACGCACCCAGAGCGTCCCGGCGCAGAACAAACCCACCCGGCGGCTCCACAAGCAGAGCAGCACTGAGAACCTGCCAGAGGTCCCACCTCAGGACAATTTGGGAGGTCCTCTGCCCCCACCAAGCTCAGGTCAAGGTCCACAAGAGGTTCTCAGGGCTGTTTGGGGGTGATGGGTGGTGGTTGTTCTTGTAGGGTCATGGGGGGAGGTCCTCTACCCCACCACCCTCAGGTCAAGGTCCACAAGAGGTTCCCAGGGCAGTTTGGAGGTGATGGGTGGTGGTGATGTCCCACCTGAGGACAATTTGGGAGGTCCTCTGCCCCACCACCCTCAGGTCAAGGTCTACAAGAGGTTCTCAGGGCTGTTTGGGGCTGGAGGAGGAGGAGGATGGTGGTGATGACCCAACTGAGGACAATTTGGGAGGTCCTCTGCCCCACCAAGCTCAGGTCAAGGTCCAGAGGAGGTTCCATGTCCTACCTGAGGACAATTTGGAAGGTCCTCTGCCCCACCAAGCTCAGGTCAAGGTCCACAAGAGGTTCTCAGGGCAGTTTGGGGTGATGGGTGGTGGTTGTTCTTGTAGGGTCATGGGGGGAGGTCTTCTACCCCACCATCCTCAGGTCAAGGTCCACAAGAGGTTCCCAGGGCAGTTTGGAGGTGGTGGGTGGTGGTGATGTCCCACCTGAGGACAATTTGGGAGGTCCTCTGCCCCACCAAGCTCAGGTCAAGGTCTACAAGAGGTTCCCAGGGCAGTTTGGGGGTAGAGGAGGAAGAGGAAGATGGTGGTGATGTCCCACCTGAGGACAATTTGGGAGGTCTCCTACCCCACCACCCTCAGGTCAAGGTCCACAAGAGGTTCTCAGGGCAGTTTGGGGGTGGAGGAGGAAGAGGAAGTGGAGGAGGAGGATGGAGGAGGAGGAGGAGAAGGAGGATGGAGGAGGAGGAGAAGGTGGAGGAGGATGATGATGAAGGAGGAGAAGGAGGAGGAAGAGGAGGGAGGGGAAGAAGAAGGAGGAGGAGGAGGAGGAAGGAGGAGAATGGAGGATGAGAAGGAGAAGAAAAGAGGAGGAAGAGAAGGAGGAGGTGGATGATGATGGAGG
>JAKCOX010000321.1:50858-95430 GCA_022605575.1 Laterallus jamaicensis coturniculus
ACCAGGAGCAGGGGCAACACCGCCACCAGCTCCAGCGCCTCCAGCAACACCTGGACGAGGCCAACACCCGCGCAGCCAATCTGGGTGCCAGGTAAGGGGGTGGGGACAAGGAATGGGGTGCTCCAGGCTTCATGGGTGGCTTGGGGACACTTGGGGGGGGGGGGGGACAGGGTGATGGAGACCCCCTGGGACAGGGTGTTGGGGACACTTTAGGGGGGGACAGGGTCTTGGGGACCCCTCAGGGTGGGGCCATGGGCACCCTGGGTGGGGACAGGGTCATGGGGACCCCTAAGGGTGGGGTCATGGGGACCCCTGGGGTGATGCCAGGGTCATGGGGACCCCCTGGGACAGGGTCATGGGGACACTTTAGGGGTGCCAGGGCCATGGGGACCCCTCAGGGTGGGGCCTTGGGGACCCTGGGGTGGAGACAGGGTCATGGGGACCCCTCAGGGTGGGGTCATGGGGACCCTGGGGTGGGGACAGGGTCATGGGGACCCCCTGGGACTGGGCTATGGGGACACTTTAGGGGTGCCAGGGCCTTGGGGACCCCTCAGGGTGGGGCCTTGGGGACCCTGGGGTGGGGACAGGGTCTTGGGGACACTTGAGGGGTGCCAGGGCCATGGGGACCCCTCAGGGTGGGGCCTTGGGGACCCTGGGGTGGGGACAGGGTCTTGGGGACCCCCTGGGACTGGGCTATGGGGACCCTGGGGTGGGGACAGAGTCTTGGTCACCCCTCAGGGTGGGCTCATGGGGACCCCCTGGGACAGGGCTATGGGGGCAGTGTGCGGGGTGACAGGGCCTTGGGGACACTTGGGGGATGCCAGGGCCATGAGGACCCCCTGGGCTGCCCCCAACCCCCCCCTCCCCCTCCCAAATCAGGTTGACAGCAGCTGAAGGCTCCAGAAAGAAAGATCTGGAAAGGCTGAAGAGCAACGAGGAGAAGAGCCAAGAGCTGGTGAGAGGAAAGGGGGAGGTTAGGGGGGGACCTGGGGGCACCCATGGGTGCTGAAAAGAGGTGGGTTGGGGGGTCTGACATGGTCCCTACCCCCACAGGAGACACGGTTGTTGGCGTTGGAGAAGGAACAGGCAGAGCTCCGTGGAGTCATCACCCAACTCTTGGGTTGTACTGGGAGGACTGGGAGCTGGATGCCACCACGGGCTTGGGAGGAGACTGGGGATGATGGGCAGGCCACCAGTGTGTAACTGGTTGTCTTGATGTCCCCTCCTCCTCCTCCTCAAGGTGTCCCCAAACAAGAGGTGTCACTGTGTCTTGGTGGCTTTTCTATGGGGGGGTGTAAATTGGGGGGGCCAATGGGATGGCTTCTTCTTGGGGGGGGGCAATGGGATGGCTCCTTCTTGGGGGGGCCAATGGGATGGCTCCTTCTTGGGGAATAAATGGTGGTGGCACCGAGGAGGTGCTGGTGTTGGGGCTTGTCATAAGGGCTTGTCCCCTGTTGTGGCCCCACGTTGGGCTCCAAAGGCTCATGGGATGTGGGGAATCCCTCAGGGCTGGGCTATGGGGACACTGGGGTGGGGACAGGGTCTTGGGGGCACTTTAGGGGTGAGAGGGCCTTGGGGACCCCTCAGGGTGGGGCCATGGGGACACTGGGGTGGGGACAAGGTCATGGGGACCTCTCTGGGTGGGGTCTTGGGGACACTTGAGGGGTGCCAGGGTCATGGGGACCCCATGGGACAGGGTATTGGGGGCACTTTAGGGGTGACAGGGTCATGGGGACCCCCTGGGACAGGGTCTTGGGGGCACTTTAGGGGTGAGAGGGCCTTGGGGACCCCTCAGGGTGGGGCCATGGGGACACTGGGGTGGGGACAAGGTCATGGGGACCCCTCTGGGTGGGGTCTTGGGGACACTTGAGGGGTGCCAGGGTCATGGGGACCCCATGGGACAGGGTACTGGGGGCACTTTAGGGGTGCCAGGGTCATGGGGACCCCCTGGGACAGGGTCTTGGGGGCACTTTAGGGGTGAGAGGGCCTTGGGGACCCCTCAGGGTGGGGCCATGGGGACACTGGGGTGGGGACAAGGTCATGGGGACCCCTCTGGGTGGGGTCATGGGGACACTTTAGGGGTGCCTGGGCCTTGGGGACCCCCTGCGACTGGGCTATGGGGACATTTTAGGGGTGCCAGGGCCCTGTGTACCCCTCAGGGTAGGGCTGTGGGGACACAGGGGGGAGTGTGACAGGGTTTTGGGGACACTTTATGGGTGCCAGTGACATGGGGACACCCTGGGACAGGGTCTTGGGGACACGGGGGCGCTGTGACAGGGTTTTGGGGACACTTTAGGGGTGCCAGGGCCCTGTGCACCCCTCATGGTGGGGTCATGGGGACACTTTAGGGGTGCCAGAGCCCTGTGTACCCCTCAGGGTGGGGCTATGGGGACACAGGGGGAGTGTGTGACATGGTTTTGGGGACACTTTAGGGGTGCCAGGGCCTTGGGGACCCCCTGCGACTGGGCTATAGGGACACTTTAGGGGTTCCAGGGCCCTGTGCACCCCTGAGGGTGGGCCTATGGGGGTCCAGGGGGGTGTGTGACATGGTTTTGGGGACACTTTAGGGGTGCCAGGGCCATGGGGACCCCTCAGGGTGGGGCTATGGGGACACAGGGGTGTGTGTGACAGGGTCTTGGGGACACTTTAGGGGTGCCAGTGCCATGGGGTCCCCCTGAGACTGGACTATGGGGACCCTGGGGGGGGGTGCCAGGGCCTTGGGGACACTTTAGGGGTGCCAGGGCCTTGGGGACCCCCTGAGACTGGACTATGGGGACCCTGGGGGGTGGTGCCAGGGCCTTGGGGACACTTTAGGGGTGCCAGGGCCTTGGGGACCCCTCAGGGAGGGGCTATGGGGACCCAGGGGTGTGTGTGACATGGTTTTGGGGACACTTTAGGGGTGCCAGTCCCCTGGGCACCCCTCAGGCCGTGCTTGGGGGGCCGCACCCCCCCTCTGTGTCTGTTTGGGGGGGGGGGGGGGTTGGTGAGGCCTTCTGGTGCCGCCTCAATCTCCCTTCATGGCCGCCCCCTTTTCCCTTTGCCCTCACTAAAGATGGCGCCTCCGCCGTCGCTTCGCGATGACGTCGCCCCCCCTTTCCCCTATTCCCCTTTCCCTTTGCCCTTCCTAACATGGCTTCACCTCCCGGCTTGTGACATCATCAAGAGCGCGACGAAAACGGAGGAGGAGCTCACTTAACAGCGCTGGGAGGGGGGGGCGGGGTTAAAACAGCCGTTTAGGGCGGGGAATTAAGAGGAGGGGGCGGAGAATTGAAGGGGGGGGGGGGGGGTGGGAATAAAACCCCCAACATGGCGTCGGAGGAGAAGCTCGAGTCGTCGTCGGTTGCGGAAGAGAAGGAGGAGGTTCTTTTTGAGCGCCCCCCCCTTTCGCCACCCTTCACAAGATGTCGGCGGGGAGGGCGTCGCGCTGGGAGTGACGTAGGCAGGAGCCGCCGAAGGGAGGCGGAGGGGGAAGGAGCTGTAACGGCGGCGGAGGAGGAGGAAGAAGAGGAGGAAGAGGAGGAAGCGGAGGGACCGGTTGGGCCTTCCCGGTGGGGGGGGGATTTAAAGGGACCATGTCCCCTGCCTGGGATTTGGCTTGGAAGCCGGAACCGGGGAGGAAAAGGAAAGGGAAGAGGTTGCGGCCACAGGAGGAGCGGAGCCGGGGTTGAGGAGGAGGAAGAGGAGGAGGAGGAGGAGGAGGAAGAGGAGGAAGAGGAGGAGCCCCCCCTCACACACACACACCACACACACCCCCCCCCAGCTGGGCCTGGCACTGGGGGAGAGGAGGGGTGAGTGGACAGGGGGGGAGATGGGGGGGGGGGGGGAGAGGGGTGGGAAGGGGGGGACAGGGGGGGATAGAGGGATGGGGGGAGATAGGGGGAGTGGGGAGGGGGGGCTGTGTGTTTTGGGGGGGGTCTGTGTTTTGGGGGGGGGGCTGTGTTTTGGGAGGGGGTGAGTATGTGTTTTGGGGGGGCTGTGGACTGTGTTTTGGGGGGGCTGTGTGTATTGGGAGGCCTATGATGTTTGGAGGGGGTGGGCATGTGTATTAGGGGGGGTGGGCATGTGTTTTGGGGGGGCTGTGTGTATTGGGGGGCCTATGATGTTTGGGGGGGTGGGCATGTGTTTTGGGGGGGCTGTGTTTTGGGGGGGGCTGTGTTTGGGGGGGGCTATGATGTTTAGGGGGGTGGGCATGTGTTTTGAGGGGGGGCTATGATGTTTGGGGGGGTGGACATGTGCTCTGGGGGGGGCTGTGTGTTTGTGGGGGGCTATGATGTTGGGGGGGTGGACATGTGTTCTGGGGGGGGCCTGTGTTTTGAGGGGGGGGGGCTGTGTGTTTTGGGGGGGGCTGTGTTTTGGGAGGAGGAAGAGGAGGAAGAGGAGGAGCCCCCCCTCACACACACACCCCACACACACACCCCCCCCCACCTGGGCCTGGCACTGGGGGAGAGGAGGGGTGAGTGGACAGGGGGGGGGAGATGGGGGGGGGGAGAGGGGTGGGAAGGGGGGGACAGGGGAGGTGGGGGGGGGAAGGGGGGGCTGGAAGGGGATGGAGAGGGGGGGCTGTGTGTTTTGGGGGGATGAGTATGTGTATTGGGGGGGGGCTGTGTGTTTTGGGGGGGCCTGTGTTTTTGGGGGGCTATGATGTTTCGGGGGGGTGGGCATGTGTTCTGGGGGAGGGGACCTGTGTTTTGGGAGGGGGGGGCTGTGTGTTTGGGGGGGGGGGCCTGTGTTTGGGGGGGCTATGATGTTTGGGGGGGGTGGACATGTGTTTTGGGGAGGGGGTCTGTGTTTTGGGAGGGAGGGTGATTGGGGGGGGCTGTGTGTTTTGGGGGGGGGCTGTGTTTTGGGAGGGGGTGAGTATGTGTTTTGGGGGGGCTGTGGACTGTGTTTTGGGGGGGCTGTGTGTATTGGGGGGCCTATGATGTTTGGGGGGTGGGCATGTGTTTTGGGGGGGCTGTGTTTTGGGGGGGGGCCTGTGTTTGGGGGGGCTATGATGTTTAGGGGGGGTGGGCATGTGTTTTGGGGGGGTGGGCATGTGTAATGGGGGGGGCTGTGTGTTTTGGGAGGGGGCCTGTGTTTTGAGGGGGGGGGGGCTGTGTGTTTTGGGGAGGGGGGGGCTGTGTTTTGGGAGGAGGAGGAGGAGGAAGAGGAGGAGCCCCCCCCTCACACACACCACACACACCCCCCCCCAGCTGGGCCTGGCACTGGGGGAGAGGAGGGGTGAGTGGACAGGGGGGAGATGGGGGGGGGGAGAGGGGTGGGAAGGGGGGGGCAGGGGGGGTGGGGGGGGGAAGGGGGGCTGAATGGGATGGGGAGGGGGGGCTGTGTGTTCTGGGGGGGCTATGATGTTTGGAGGGGGTGGGCATGTGTTTTGGGGGGGGGGCTGTGATGTTTGGGGGGGTGGGCATGTGTTCGGGGGGGCTGTGATGTTTGGGGGGGCTGTGTGTTTTGGGGGGGGGCTGTGTGTTTTGGGGGGGGCTGTGTTTTGGGGGGGCTATGATGTTTGGGGGGGTGGGCATGTGTATTGGGGGGCCTGTGTTTTGGCAGGGGGTGTCTGTGTTTTGGGGGGGTTATGATGTTTTGGGGGGGGGCTGTGTTTTGGGGGGGGCTATGATGTTTGGGGGGGGTGGGCATGTGTTCTGGGGGGCTGTGTTTTGGGGGGGGGGGCTGTGTTTTGGGGGGGGGCTGTGTGTTCTGGGGGGGCTGTGTTTTGGGAGGGGGGGGGGCTGTGTGTTCTGGGGGGGGCTGTGTGTTTTGGGGGGGGAAACAGGTGCCCCCTGAGGGGTGGGGGGGACACTCAGGTGTCTGAGGGGGGAATTGGGAGTTGGGGGGGGACACAGGTGCCCCCTGGGGTGGTTGGGGGGGGACACAGGAGCCCCCTGGGGCCATGGGGACACTTTAGGGGTGCCAGGGTCATAGGGACCCCCTGGGACTGGACTGTGGGGACACTCTCCACCTCTGGAAGCTCCTGAGATCCACCTAGGATCCACCTAGGAGTAAATCCCACATGGAATCCAGGACCAGATCCCTGCTCTCCACCTCTGTAAGCTCCTGAGATCCACCCAGGATCCACCTAGGAGTAATTCCCACCTGGAATCCAGGAGCAGATCCCTTCCCATCCACCTCTGGAAGCTCCTGGGATCCACCTAGGATCCACCTTGGAGTAATTCCCACATGGAATCCAGGACCAGATCCCTTCTCATCCACCTCTGGAAGCTCCTGGGATCCACGTAGGATCCATCTAGGAGTAATTCCCACATGGAAACCAGGAGCTGCTCCCTGCTCTCCACCTCTGGAAGCTCCTGAGATCCACCTAGGATCCACCTTGGAGTAAATCCCACATGGAAACCAGGACCAGATCCCTGCTCTCCACCTCTGGAAGCTCCTGAGATCCACCTAGGAGTAATTCCCACATGGAATCCAGGACCAGATCCCTGCTCTCCACCTCTGGAAGCTCCTGAGATCCACCTAGGAGTAATTCCCACATGGAATCCAGGACCAGATCCCTGCTCTCCACCTCTGGAAGCTCCTGAGTTCCACCTAGGATCCACCTAGGAGTAAATCCCACCTGGAATCCAGGAGCTGCTCCCTGCCTTTGCTGCCTTTCCATGGGTGTGATGAGTTGTGTACGTCAGTACACCCCAAGGCAAACCATCAAACCTTACCTGCTTCTACTTGACCACGTTGGGAAGAGGGGGGTTTTTTGGGGGGAGGGGGCTTGTGAAGACCCTCCCCAACCCCCCCTTTGATGTCGCAACCCTCCTCTTCCTCCTCCTCCTCCTCCTTGTTTAGCTGGAGGCTGCTCTGGAGTTTGGGATGGAGAAGGAAAAGCCGGCACCGTCCTCAGTCCTGACATGGATCTGACCCTGAGAGGAAGAATAGAAGGAAGAGGGGGTGTTTTTTGGGGAGGGGGGCAAGGAAACCCCCCTCTTAACCATGCCCTGGCATGATCCCCCCCCTCCTGGAGGGGGGGGGGGGAAGAGGAAAAGACCCCCCAAAAAAATTTAGGGAAGAGCTGGATGTGAGCACGTTGGCTGTGAGTGGATTTAGGGGAGGGGGGGGAAGCATGTTGGGGGGGGGAAGAGGGGGTTTGGGGGGACCTGGTGGGGTTTTTTGGGGGGGCAGAGGGGTTTGAGGGGGACTTGGTGAGGTTTTGGGGTGACCTGGTGGGATTTTGGGGGGGGGGGTAAACCCTTCAAGGAGCCAAAACTGGGGGGGTTGGGAGAGATGGAAACTCCTCTCATCCCATCCTAGTGGCTCTTCCACTTCCAACCCCCCAAAAACTCCTTGAAAACCCCCCCCAATGGAACTGAATTTGGGGAGGGGGGGGTTAAAAATCCCCCCCCCCCCCCAGACTCCTAAACTAGTCCTACTCCAGGATTTAGGTTGGAAAAAGCCCCCCCACCCCCCATTTCCTTTGGCTTGATTGGCCCCACTTAACCCGTTTAGCATTTAAATCGACCCAAATTCTGCTCCGCCCTGGGGAGAGAGGAGTTTAGTGGGGGGGGGAGGGGGGGGGGAAGAAGGGTTTTTCGTCTCTTTCCATCCGTCTCCCCCTTTTTTGGGGTAAGAAAAGAGGGTTTTGAGAAACCTGAAGGCAATTCCAAGATGGGATGGCTGAAGGTTTTCTGGTGAGAGCTTTGGGGAGTAGAGAGAGAGAGGTTGGGGAAGGGGTGGAGGAGGGGAAGGGTGGGTTTTTGGGGGGTTTCTGAAGGGGTTGGAAGCGTCTAAGTAGGGTTTTTTGGGGGGTTGGAGGGGTTTTGGGGGGGTTTGGAAGGGTTTTGGGGGGGTTTGGAAGGGTTTTGGGGGGGTTGGAGGGGTTTTGGGGGGGGGTGTGGAGTGGTTTTAGGGCAGCTTGGTGGGATTTGAGGGGGGGTTTTTGGGCAGCCGGGGTGGGTTAGAAGCATCTAAGTGGGGTTTTGGGGGGGGATTAGAGGGGTTTGGGGGGGATTAGAGGGGTTTTGGGGGGGGGTTGGAAGGGTTTTGGGGGGAGTTGGAGGGGTTTTAGGGCGGCCTGGTGGGATTTGAGGGGGGGTTATGGGGGTGGGTTTGGGCAGCCGGGGTGGGTTGGATGTATCTAAGTGGGGTTTTGGGGGGGGGCTGGAGGGGTTTTGGGGCGGCCTGGTGGGATTTGAGGAGGGTTTGGGGGGGGGGTTTGGGCCGCCGGGGGGGGGTTTGGAAGCATCTAAGTGGGGTTTTGGGGGGGTTGGAGGGGTTTTAGGGCGGCCTGGTGGGATTTGAGGGGGGGTTATGGGGGGGTTTTGGGCAGCCGGGGTGGGTTGGAAGCATCTAAGTGGGGTTTTGGGGGGGGATTAGAGGGGTTTGGGGGGGGATTAGAGGGGTTTTGGGGGGGGTTGGAAGGGTTTTGGGGGGAGTTGGAGGGGTTTTAGGGCGGCCTGGTGGGATTTGAGGGGGGGTTATGGGGGGTTTTGGGCAGCCGGGGTGGGTCGGAAGCATCTAAGTGGGGCTTTGGGGGGGCTGGAGGGGTTTTTGGGGGGTTAGAGGGGTTTTGGGGTAGCCTGGTAGGATTTGGGGGGAAAGTTTGGGCAGCCGGGGTGGGTTAGAAGCATCTTAGTGGGGTTTTGGAGGGGGCTGGAGGGGTTTGAGGGGGGCTGGAGGGGTTTTGGGGCGGCCTGGTGGGATTTGAGGAGGGTTTGGGGGCGTTTTGGGCCGCCGGGGGGGGGGTTGGAAGCATCTAAGTGGGGTTTTGGGGGGGGGGGGCTGGAGGGGTTTTGGGGGGGTTGGAGGGGTTTTGGGGCGGCCTGGTGGGATTTGAGGAGGGTTTTGGGGGGGTTTTGGGCAGCCGGGGGGGGGTTGAAAGCATCTAAGTGGGGTTTGGGGGGGGGTTGGAGGGGTTTTGGGGGGGGCTGGAGGGGTTTTGGGGGGGTTGGAGGGGTTTTAGGGCAGCCTGGTGAGATTTGAGAGGGGGTTTGGGGGGGTTTTGGGCAGCCGGGGGAGGGTTGGAAGCATCTAAGTGGGGTTTTGGGGGGGGGTTGGAGGGGTTTTGGGGGGGGCTGGAGGGGTTTTGGGGCAGCCTGGTAGGATTTGGGGGGGGTTTTGGGCAGCTGGGGTGGGTTGGAAGCATCTAAGTGGGGTTTTGGGGGGGTTAGAGAGGTTTTGGGGGAGTTAGAGGGATTTTGGGGGGGGGTTGGAAGGGTTTTGGGGGGGGTTGGAGGGGTTTTGGGGCAGCCTGGTGGGATTTGAGGGTGGTTTTTGGGCAGCCGGGGGGGGTTGGAAGCATCTTATTGGGGTTTTGGAGTGGGCTGGAGGGGTTTTGGAGGGGGTTTTGGGGGGGCTGGAGGGGTTTTGGGGGGATTGGAGGGGTTTTAGGGCAGCCTGGTGGGATTTAAGGGGGGTTTTGGGGGGGTTGGAGGAGTTTTGGGGGGGGCTGGAGGGGTTTTAGGGCAGCCTGGTGGGATTTGAGGGGGGTTTTGGGCAGCCGGGGGGGGTTGGAAGCATCTAAGTGGGGTTTTGGGGGGGGGGTTTCGAGGGGGTTTGGAAGGGTTTTGGGGGGGGTTGGAGGGGTTTTGGGGCAGCCTGGTGGGATTTGAGGGGGTTTTGGGCAGCCGGGGGGGTTGGCAGCATCTAAGTGGGATTTTGGGGGAGGTTGGAATGGTTTTGGGGGGGCTGGAGGGGTTTTTTGGGGGGGCTGGAGGGGTTTTGGGGGGTGCTGGTGGGATTTGAGGGGGGTTTTGGGCAGCCTAGGGGGTTGGAAGCATCTAAGTGGGGTTTGGGGGGGGGGGCTGGAGGGGTTTTTGGGGGGGTTAGAGGGGTTTTGGGGGGGGGGGTTGGAGGGGTTTTTGGGGGGCCTGGAGGGGTTTTGGGGCAACTTGTGGTGTTTTAGGGCAGCCTGGTAGGATTTGAGGGGGTTTGGGGCAGTCGGGGGCGGGGGGTTGGAAGCATCTAAATGGGGATTTGGGGGTGGCTGGAGGGGTTTTGGGGAGTCCTGGAGGGGTTTTGGGGAGGCCTGGGTGGGTTTTGGTGGGACTTATGGTGTTTTGGGGAGGCCTGGAGGGGTTTGAGGGGAGTTTTGGGGCATCCTGGAGGAGTTTTGGGGCGACTTGTGGGGTTTGAGTGGTGTTTTGGGGTGTCCTGGAGGGGTTTTGGGGAGAATTGTGGTGTTTTAGGCTGGTCTGATGGGGTTTGAGGGGTTTTGGGGCGTCCTGGAGGAGTTTTGGGGTGACTTGTGGTGTTTTAGGGAAGCCTGGTGGGGTTTTGGGGCGACATGGTGGGGTTTTGGGGGGGCTGGAGGGGTTTGAGGGGGATTTTGGGGAGGCCTGGAGGGGTTTTGGGGGGACTTGTGGTGTTTTAGGGAGGCCTGGTGGGATTTTAAGGGGACCTGGAGGGGTTTTGGGAGGTCCTGGAGGAGTTTTGGGGAGGCCTGGAGGGGTTTTGGGGTAACTTGTGGTGTTTTAGGCAGGCCTGGTGGGGTTTGAGGGGGATTTTGGGGCGGCCTGGAGGGGTTTTGGGGTGATTTGTGGTGTTTTAAGGAGGCCTGGTGGGGTTTTTGGGCATCCTGGTGAGGTTTGAGGGGGGTTTTGAGGCGTCCTGGAGGAGTTTTGGGGCCACTTGTGGGGTTTGAGGAGGGTTTTGGTGTGTCCTGTAGGGGTTTTGGGGAGACTTGTGGGGAGACTTGTGGTGTTTTAGGGAGGCCTGGTGGGATTTTAAGGGGTCCTGGAGGGGTTTTGGGGTGACTTGTGGTGTTTTAGGGAGGCCTGGTGGGGTTTTGGGGCAACATGGTGGGGTTTTGGGGGGCCTGGATGGGTTTTGAGGGTGGTTTTGGGGAGGCCTGGAGGGGTTTTGGGGAGCCCAGGAGGGTTTTTGGGGCGACTTGTGGTGTTTTAGGGAGGCCTGGTGGGGTTTTGGGGGGCCTGGATGGGTTTGAGGGTGGTTTTGGGGAGCCCAGGAGGGGTTTTGGGGAGCCCAGGAGGGGTTTTGGGGAGCCCAGGAGGGGTTTTGGGGAGCCCAGGAGGGGTTTTGGGGCGACTTGTGGTGTTTTAGGGTGGTCTGGAGGGGTTTTGGGGAGCCCTGGAGGGGTTCTGGCGTGACGTGGGGTTTGAGGGAGATTTTGGGGAGGCCTGGAGGGGTTTTGGGGTGACTTGTGGTGTTTTAGGGAGGCCTGGTGGGGTTTTTGGGGCGACATGGTGGGGTTTTGTGGGGCCTGGAGTGGTTTGAGGGGGGTTTTGGGGAGGCCTGGAGGGGTTTTGGGGGTTCTTGTGGTGTTTTAGGCAGGCCTGGTGGGGTTTTTAAGGGGACCTGGAGGGGTTTTGGGGAGTCGTGGAGGAGTTTGAGGAGGGGTTTTGGGGTGTCCTGGAGGGGTTTTTGGGGAGACTTGTGGTGTTTTAGGGAGGCCTGGTGGGGTTTTTTGGGCATCCTGGTGAGGTTTGAGGGGGGTTTTGAGGCGTCCTGGAGGGGGGGTTGGGGCGACTTGGGGGGTTTGAGGGGCGTTTTGGCGTGTCCTGGAGGGGTTTTGGGGGGACTTGTAGTGTTTTGGGGAGTCCTGGAGGGGTTTTTGAGGGGGGTTTTGGGGTGTCCTGGATGGGTTTTGGGGAGACTTGTGGTGTTTTAGGGAGGCCTGGTGGGATTTTAAGGGGACCTGGAGGGGTTTTGGGGAGTACTGGAGGGGTTTTGGGGCGTCCTGGAGGGGTTTGGGGGGGACTTGTAGTGTTTTAGGGCGGCCTGGTGGGGTTTTGGGGCATCCTGGAGGGGTTTTTGGGGGGACTTGTGGGGTTTGAGGGGGATTTTGGGGAGTCCTGGAGGGGTTTTGGGGAGACTTGTGGTGTTTTAGGCAGGCCTGGTGGGGTTTTCAGGGGGGATTTTGGGGTGTCCTGGGTGTGTTTTGGGGCAACTTGTGGTGTTTTAGGGAAGCCTGGTGGGGTTTTTGGGCATCTTGGTGGGGTTTGAGGGGGGTTTTGAGGTGTCCTGGAGGGGGTTTGGGGCGACTTGTGGGGTTTGAGGGGGGTTTTGGTGTGTCCTGGAGGGGTTTTGGGGAGACTTGTGGTGTTTTAGGGAGGCCTGGTGGGGTTTTAAGGTGACCTGGAGGGGTTTTGGGGTGACTTGTGGTGTTTTAGGGAGGCCTGGTGGGGTTTTAAGGGGTCCTGGAGGGGTTTTGGGGAGTCCAGGAGGGGTTTTGGGGTGTCCTGGATGGGTTTTGGGGAGACTTGTGGTGTTTTAGGGAGGCCTGGTGGGGTTTTGGGGCAACATGGTGGGGTTTTGGGGGGCCTGGATGGGTTTGAGGGTGGTTTTGGGGAGGCCTGGAGGGGTTTTGGGGAGAATTGTGGTGTTTTGGGGAGGCCTGGTGGGCTTTGAGGGGGGTTTTGGGGTGTCCTGGAGGGGTTTGGGGGAGACTTGTGGTGTTTTAGGGAGGCCTGGAGGGGTTTGAGGGGGGTTTGGGGTGTCCTGGAGGGGTTTGAGGGGGGTTTGGGGTGTCCTGGAGGGGTTTTGGGGAGACTTGTGGTGTTTTAGGCAGGCCTGGTGGGGTTTTCAGGGGGGATTTTGGGGTGTCCTGGGTGTGTTTTGGGGCAACTTGTGGTGTTTTAGGGAAGCCTGGTGGGGTTTTTGGGCATCTTGGTGGGGTTTGAGGGGGGTTTTGAGGTGTCCTGGAGGGGGTTTGGGGCGACTTGTGGGGTTTGAGGGGGGTTTTGGTGTGTCCTGGAGGGGTTTGGGGGGGACTTGTGGTGTTTTAGGGAGGCCTGGTGGGATTTTAAGGGGACTTGGAGGGGTTTTGGGGGTTTTCCACCCAAAATAGATCCCCCCTCAACTTGGGAACATCCTGAAGTCTCTACCCACCAGTTGCTCTTTATCCTTGCTGGATTTCCTGGTGCTTTGCCATGTGGGATTTACTCCTAGGTGGATCTCAGGAGCTTCCAGAGGTGGATGGGAAGGGATCTGCTCCTGGTTTCCTTGTGGGAATTAGTCCTAGGTGGATCCGAGGTGGATCTCAGGAGCTTCCAGAGGTGGAGAACAGGGATCAGCTCCTGGATTCCATGTGGGATTTAATCCAAGGTGGATCCTAGGTGGATCTCAAGAGCTTCCAGAGATGGAGAGCAGGGATCTGGTCCTGGATTCCATGTGGGAGTTACTCCTAGGTGGATCTCAGGAGCTTCCAGAGGTGGATGGGAAGGGATCAGCTCCTGGATTCCATGTGGGAATTACTCCTAGGTGGATCCTAGGTGGATCTCAGGAGCTTCCAGAGGTGGAGAGCAGGGAGCAGCTCCTGGATTCCATGTGGGAATTACTCCTAGGTGGATCCCAGGTGGATCTCAGGATCTTCCAGAGGTGGATGGGAAGGGATCTGCTCCTGGTTTCCATGTGGGAATTACTCCTAGGTGGATCTCAGGAGCTTCCAGAGGTGGAGAGCAGGGATCTGCTCCTGGATTCCATGTGGGATTTACTCCAAGGTAGATCCTAGGTGGATCTCAGGAGCTTCCAGAGGTGGAAGCCAAGTGATGCTTTTTTGGGGTGACTCCTCACATTTTTTGGGGTGACTCCTCACATTTTTTGGGGTGACTCCTCACTTTTTTGGGGTGACTCTTCCTCATTGACCTACTGGGAGAAGCACCAATTTCCCCTCTTCCCAAAACCACTTGATATACAGAAGCTTCTCCAATAATTTTTCATCCCTATGGATCATCCCTCTTTCCAACCCAGCTGAGACTTTGGAATAAACCTTTCAACACCCCCAAATTGAAGGATTTCACCCCAAAAACCCCTTCCTCCTATCAACCTTCAGAGAGCATCCCACCAACACCGGTAACACCAGAAACAGCCAAGCCAACCAGATAGCAACCCTTCCAAAAACCAGACCTCCCCACGTGGAACAGCAAAACACCTACTTAATGAACTTAATTAACTTAATGAACTTCCTATTTTCACTCCCTAGTGGCAAAATTAACTCACCAAGACCCTTAGGGTGTCATTAATTGGGTGCAGGTTGCTTCCAGATGCTTCCAGGGTGGCTGTAGGGTGTTGGGATTTCTTCCCATCCTTTTCTTTCCCTGGGGCAGGGGATAATATCTTGTGCCAGCTGGAATAATTTCTTCCTCATTTGCATACTTTACTGCCTCATTTACATCCTTTACCTCCTCATTTGCATCTTTTTACACCTCCTTATTTGCATCCTTTACCTTGAAGGTATTTATAGGCTCTTCCCTGCTTTCTCTCTGGTGTAAATTTAGCTCTGGCTTTGTCTCCTCCTGGGCCTTTATCCTCTCAGAGGAGCTGAGAAGTTGGGTTTTTAGCACCTTTTTTTACTTATTCTGCCTTTTTTCAACCCATTTCCTGTCAGGATTTGACCTGGGATGTGTGTGTGGCCTCTGGAGATTGGGATACTTAGAACTTGGCCTGGTTCGGGCCTGGCCTGGCCCTGGTTCCTGGCTGGCTTTGGGCCTGGCCTGGGTCTGGTTTCTGACTGGCTTTGGGCCTGACCTGGGCCTGGTTCCTGGGCGGCCTTGGCCCTGGTTCCTTGCCAGCCTTGGGCCTGGCCTTGGCCCTGGTTCCTGGCTGGCTTTGGGCCTGGCCTGGCCCTGGTTCCTGGGCAGCCTTGGGCCTGGCCTGGCCTGGCCCTGGTGTTACTGGGTGGCCTTGGCCCCGGCCTGGCCCTGGTGTTACTTGGCGGCCTCGGGCCTGGCCTGGCCCTGGTTCCTGGGCAGCCTTGGGCCTGGCCCAGGCCTGGTTCCTGGGCGGCCTTGGCCCCGGCCTGGCCCTGGTGTTACTGGGCAGCCTTGGGCCTGGCCTGGCCCCAGTTCCTGGGCGGCCTTGGCCCTGGTTCCTTGCCAGCCTTGGGCCTGGCCTTGGCCCTGGTTCCTTGCCAGCCTTGGGCCTGGCCTTGGCCCTGGTTCCTTGCCAGCCTTGGGCCTGGCCTTGGCCCTGGTTCCTGGCTGGCTTTGGGCCTGGCCCAGGCCTGGTTCCTGGGCGGCCTTGGCCCCGGCCTGGCCCTGGTGTTACTGGGCAGCCTTGGGCCTGGCCTGGCCCCGGTTCCTGGGTGGCTTTGGCCTTGGTTCCTGGCTGGCTTTGGGCCTGGCCTGGCCCTGGTTCCTGGGCAGCCTTGGGCCTGGCCCGGCCTGGCCCTGGTGTTACTGGGCGGCCTTGGCCTCGGCCTGGCCCTGGTGTTGCTGGGCAGCCTTGGGCCTGGCCTGGCCCCGGTTCCTGGGCGGCTTTGGCCTTGGTTCCTGGCTGGCTTTGGGCCTGGCCTGGCCCAGTTCCTTGCCAGCCTTGGGCCTGGCCTGGACCAGCCCAGTTTCTGGGCGGCCTTGACCCCGGCCTGGCCCTGGTTCCTGGGCGGCCTTGGCCCTGGCCGGGCCCTGGTTCCTGGGCAGTCTTGGGCCCGGCCCAGCCCGGTTCCTTGCCAGCCTTGGGCCTGGCCTGGCCCAGCCCAGTTCCTGGGCAGCCTTGGCCCTGGCCTGACCCAGCTCCTTGCCAGCCTTGGGCCTGGCCTGGGCCTGGTTCCAGGGCGGCCTTGTCCCTGGTTCCAGGGTGGCCTTGGGCCCAGCCTGGCCCCGGGGATCCTGGCCTGGCCTTGGCCCCAGCCTGGCCCTGGTTCCTGGGTGGCCTTGGCCCCAGCCTGGCCCTGGTTCCTGGGCGGCCTTGGCCCCAGCCTGGCCCTGGTTCCTGGGCGGCCTTGAGCCTGGCCCAGGCCTGGTTCCTGGGCGGCCTTGGGCCTGGCCCAGGCCTGGTTCCTGGGCGGCCTTGGGCCTGGCCCAGGCCTGGTTCCTGGGCGGCCTTGAGCCTGGCCCAGGCCTGGTTCCTGGGCGGCCTTGAGCCTGGCCCAGCCCAGCCCTGTTCCTGGGCAGCCTTGTCCCTCCCCAGGCCTGGAGCTCCCAGGGGTACAAACCAGTGGCTTTCCCTTCATTTCATGTGGGACTGAATTTGGGATGTGGGGGGGATAATTAATCAATATCAAGAGTGTTTGGGAGCTGGTTTTGGGGGGGTACATGACTGGGGGTAGTAGGAATGCTGTTCCCTAGGGAAACTGAGGCACAGAACAAGGGGATAAAGCTTCATATTGGGGGGGGGGGGAGGGATGTGACATATTTTGGGCTCTCTTGACTCTCTTTGGGATATGGCACCGCATCCCACAGCACCAACATCAACTTTTCCCATGGGAAAAATGGTGGGACCAGATGTTTAACCCAACTATGAGTCACCAACACCTTTGGTGACCATTGACAAAGACACTGGGACCATCGAATATCCTGCTACAGGCAGAACTACGACTGTTTCTCCTCCACCATCACCCAACTCACCCAATTTTCCTCCTTTTCACCTCTTTTTCTACCTGTACTTGTCAAGGCCTTTGACACAGTCCCCCACCACCTCCTTATCTCTAAACTGGAGAGATGTGGGTTTGATGGGTGGGACCATCCAGTGGATAAGAAACTGGTTCACAGACCATAACCAAAGGGTGGTGTCAATGGGTCTGTGTCCAGCTGGAGGCCGGTGACAAGCGGTGTCCCCCAGGGGTCTGTCTGGGGCCTGGTTCTCTTGAACACCTTTATCACTGACATGGGGGATGGGATTGAGTGCACCCTCAGCAAGTTTGGGGGTGACCCCAAGCTGAGTGGGGTGGTTGACACCCTAGAAGGAAAGGAGCCATCCAGAGGGATCTGGACAGGCTGGAAAAATGGGTCTGGAGGAACCTGAGGAGGTTCAACACTGCCAAGGGTCAGGGGTGGCACTGGGGCTGGGGGAATCCCAGTCATAGATACAGACTGGGAGAAGAGCTGCTGGAGAGCAGCCCTGGGAGAAGGACCTGGGTGTCATGGGGGTGAGAAACTTAACATGAGGCAGGAGTGTGTTCCTGCAGCTCAGAAGGGTGATGGGATCCTGGGCTCCCTCAGCAGAGGGGTGGCAGCAGGGACAGGGAGGGGATTGTCCCTCTACTCTGCCCTCCCCCAGCAGGATCCTGTGTCCAGAGCTGGGGAATAATACAAGAAGGATGGAGAACTGGTGGGAGAGGGGTCAGAGGAGCCACAAGGATGCTCAGAGGGCTGGAGAGAGGCTGGAGAGAGGCTGAGGGAGCTGGGCTGGGTCAGCCTGGAGAGGAGAAGGGTGTGGGGGGACCTCATTGCAGCCTGAAGGCAGCAGAGGAACAGGAGGGGAATCAGCTTGTTCAAGGGCAGAGACTGGTAGGACAAGGAGGATGGATTAAAGATAAGGAAGGAAGGTTTAGATTGGATATTAGGGGGAAGTTGAGAGTGGGGAGGGGCTGGAACAGGCTGCCCAGAGAGGGGGTGGGTGCCCCATCCCTGCAAGTGTTCCAGGCCAGGTTGGCTGGGGCCCTGGGCAACCTTGTGTAGCTCCAGGCCTGGAGGTTGGTGGCCCTGCCTGTGACAGGGGGGTTGGAGCTGTGTGATCCTTGGGGTCCCTTCCAACCCATGCCATTCTATGATTCTATGATGATTTTCCATCTCTTCCTTCTAGATTTTGCCAGAAATCTTTGGCCATCCCCCTTCCCTTGTGCCGTCGGCGTGGTGACGGCGGTGGTTTCTTCCGACTGACGCGACCCAATCGGCGAGGGATGGAGAAAACTCTCCCTAACTTCTCAGAGCTCCAAGGAGATGGAGGAAGAATCATCTTAATGTCACCAGAACCCAACAAAGAGACTTTTCCAAGCCATGAATGTCCTCAAGGGGAAGAAGAAAGAGCTTCTTTCCTTCAGGATGGGAAGAAACCCTTGGAAAACCCGTTGGAAACGGAGACAGAGCTTGATGAAGATCCTTTCTACACCCCTGATGAGCTAACAACCATGAGTAGGGAAGGGAAAGAACCTTCTAGCACCCAAATATCCCCGTTGCATGAAGATTCTGACTTCTTCTCCTCGCTGGCCCATCAAGAGCCCGATGTCGCCATGGAAGCCCATGATGTGGCTGGTGAGTCCCCACCTTGGGGTTGCGCCGTTGGGGGTGGGTTTTTGGGTGTGGGACACACACACACACAATTCCTGGTGTTTCATGTGTGGGGGGTGGTGGTGGTGGTTGTGGGTATGTTGTTGTGGTTTCTCAAGTCTTGGGGAAAGGGGAGATGTTCGTAGTTATGGTGGGAGGAGAAACCTGTGGAGTTGGTGGAGGAGGAAGAGAGGGGGTGAGGAGGAGATGTTTCTCCTCATGGAGGACAAGAGGACATGAGCAGGAGATGTTTCTCCTCATGGAGGGCATGAGGAGGAGATGTTTCTCCTCATGGAGGACAAGAGGACATGAGCAGGAGATGTTTCTCCTCATGGAGGGCATGAGGAACCCATGGACTTGATGGAAGAGAGGGCATGAGGAGGAGGTGTTTTTCCTCATGGTGTGAGGAGGAACCCATGGACTTGATGGAAGAGGAAGAGAGGACATGAGCAGGAGATGTTTCTCCTCATGGAGGACGTGAGCAGGAGATGTTTCTCCTGATGGAGGACAAGAGGGGGTGAGGAGGAGATGTTTCTCTTCATGGAGGACAAGAGGGGGTGAGGAGGAGATGTTTCTCCTCATGGTGGGATGAGAAACCCATGGAGTTGGTGGAGGAGGGCAAGATGGCATGAGCAGGAGATGTTTCTCCTCATGGAGTCTGAGGCCCACCACTGCTGAGGCCTGAGGCTTGAACCCTTTGGTGGCCCCAGTTTGAACCCCTTTCTGGGCCCAGTTGGAACCCCCTTTGGTGGCCCCAGTTGGAACCTCCTTTGGTGGCCCCAGATGGAAGCTCCTTTGGTGCCCCCAGTTTGAACCCCTTACTGGCCCCAGTTGGAACCCCCTTTGGTGGCCCCAGTTTGGAACCCCCTTTGGTGGCCCCAGTTTGGAACCCCCTTTGGTGGCCCCAGTTTGGAACCCCCTTTGGTGGCCCCAGTTTGAACCCCTTTTTGGCCCCAGTTTGAACCCCTTTTTGGCCCCAGTTTGAACCCCTTTTTGGCCCCAGTTTGAACCCCTTTTTGGCCCCAGTTTGAACCCCTTTTTGGCCCCAGTTTGAACCCCTTTTTGGCCCCAGTTGGAACCCCCTTTGCTGGCCCCAGTTGGAAGCCCTTTTTGGCCACCCCAGTTTGAACTCCCTTTGGTGACCCCAGTTTGAAACCCCTTACTGGCCCCCATTGGGACCCCGTACTGGCCCCAGTTTGAAGCCCCTTTGTTGGCCCCAGTTTGAAGCCCCTTTGTTGGCCCCAGTTGGGATCCTTTGGTGCCCTCAGTTTGAAGCCCTTACTGGCCCCAGTTTGAACCCCTTTTTGGTCCCAGTTTGAACCCCTTACTGACCCCAGTTGGAAGCCCTTTGGTGGCCCCAGTTGGAAGCCCTTTGGTGGCCCCAGTTGGAAGCCCTTTGGTGGCCCCAGTTGGAAGCCCTTTGGTGGCCCCAGTTGGGATCCTTTGGTGGCCCCAGTTGGGATCCTTTGGTGGCCCCAGTTGGGATCCTTTGGTGGCCCCAGTTGGGATCCTTTGGTGGCCCCAGTTGGGATCCTTTGGTGGCCCCAGTTGGGATCCTTTGGTGGCCCCAGTTGGGATCCTTTGGTGGCCCCAGTTTGAACCCCTTACTGGCCCCAGTTTGAACCCCTTACTGGCCCCAGTTTGAACCCCTTACTGGCCCCAGTTTGAACCCTTTTTGACCCGAGTTTGGGACCCTTTGGTGGCCCCAGTTGGAACCCCTTTTTGGCAACAGTTTGAACCCCTTTTTGGCCCCAGTTGGGACCCATTGGTGGCCCCAGTTGGAACCTCTTTTTGGCTCCAGTTGGAACCCCTTTTTGGCCCCAGTTTGAACCCATTACTGGCCCCAGTTTGAACCCTTTTTGACCCCAGTTGGGACCCTTTGGTGGCCCCAGCTGGAACTCCTTTTTGGCCCCAGTTTGAACCCCTTACTGACTCCAGTTGGGATCCTTTGGTGGCCCCAGTTTGAACCCCTTTTTGGCCCCAGTTTGAACCCCTTTTTGGCCCCAGTTTGAGCCCTTTTTGGCCCCAGTTGGGACCCATTGGTGGCCCCAGTTGGGACCCATTGGTGGCCCCAGTTGGGACCCATTGGTGGCCCCAGTTGGAACCTCTTTTTGGCCCCAGTTGGAACCCTTTTTGGCCCCAGTTTGGATCCTTTGGTGGCCCCAGTTTGACCCCTTCCTGGCCCCAGTTTGACCCCTTCCATAGCGGTTGTGGAGCACCAGCTGTGCCCATCTCTCAGTGTCTATAAATAACCTCCCCAAACACAGCTCACACCCCCCCACACCCCCCCTACCCCCCCTACCCCCCCACACCCCCCTCTCCTGGTCCTAACTAGGCCAAGGCTTAAAAATAAGCCAGGCCCAACCCCAGGGACACCCTGTTGCCCTCAGAACTGGGACATGACCCAGGTTGTCTTCTCCAGGGAGGAGAAGTTCTATCCTGGTGGGATCGTGGGTTTGGGGGGGACTCAGAGCCAACTTGGGGTCAGCAGGGGGGAAATGAGTGGAGGGAGGGGTTGGAACTGGTTTTCCAGGTCTCTGGGGCAACTGGGATGGTGGAGGAACTGGGAGGAACTGGGAAACCCTGTCCAGAGGCAACCAAGCCAAGGTTGGTGGCCACCAAGCCAAGGAGAAGCAAGGGTGGTGGCCACCAACTGGGAGACCAAGAGTGGAATAGGGGTGCTGGTGGGGTTGGAACTGGTTTTCCAGGTCTGTGGGGCAAGTGGGATGGTGGAGGAACTGGGAGGGTGTGGAAGGAACTGGGAAGGAGTGGGAGGAACTGGGAAGGAGTGGGAAACCCTGTCTAGGGACAGCCAAGCCAAGGTTGGTGGCCACCAAGCCAAGGAGAAGCAAGGTTGGTGGCCACCAACTGGGAGACCAAGAGTGGAATAGAGGTGCTGGAGGGGTTTGAACTGGTTTTCCAGGTCTCTGGTGTAACTGGGATGGTGGAGGAACTGGGAGGAACTGGGAAACCCTGTCCAGAGGCAACCAAGCCAAGGTGGGTGGCCACCAAGCCAAGGAGAAGCAAGATTGGTGGCCACCAACTGGGAAACCATGAGTGGAATAGGGGTGCTGGTGGGGTTGGAACTGGTTTTCCAGGTCTGTGGAGCAACTGGGATGGTGGAGGAACTGGGAGGGTGTGGGAGGAACTGGGAAGGAGTGGGAAACCCTGTCCAGGGACAACCAAGCCAAGGTGGGTGGCCACCAAGCCAAGGAGAAGCAAGGTTGGTGGCCACCAACTGGGAGACCAAGAGTGGAATAGTGGTGCTGGTGGGATTGGAACTGGTTTTCCAGGTCTGTGGAGCAACTGGGATAGTGGAGGAACTGGGAGGGTGTGGGAGGAACTGGGAAACCCTGTCCAGAGGCAACCAAGCCAAGGTTGGTGGCCACCAAGCCAAGGAGAACCAAGGTTGGTGGCCACCAAGCCAAGGAAACCAAGAGTGGAATAGGGGTGCTGGAGGGGTTGGAACTGGTTTTCCATGTCTGGGGGGCAACTGGGATGGTGGAGGAACTGGGAAGGAGTGGGAAACCCTGTCTAGGGACAGCCAAGCCAAGGTTGGTGGCCACCAAGCCAAGGAGAAGCAAGGTTGGTGGCCACCAACTGGGAAACCAAGAGTGGAATAGGCGTGCTGGTGGGGTTGGAACTGGTTTCCCAGGTCTGTGGGGCAACTGGGATGGTGGAGGAACTGGGAGGGTGTGGGAGGAACTGGGAAACCCTGTCCAGAGGCAACCAAGCCAAGGTTGGTGGCCACCAAGCCAAGGAGAAGTAAGATTGGTGGCCACCAACTGGGAAACCATGAGTGGAATAGGGGTGCTGGAGGGGTTGGAACTGGTTTTCCAGGTCTGTGGTGTAACTGGGATGATGGAGGAATTGGGAGGAACTGGGAAGGAGTGGGAAACCCTGTGTAGAGACAGCCAAGCCAAGGTTGGTGGCCACCAAGCCAAGGAGAACCAAGCTTGGTGGCCACCAACTGGGAAACCAAGAGTGGAATAGTGGTGCTGGTGGGGTTGGAACTGGTTTCCCAGGTCTGTGGGGCAACTGGGATGGTGGAGGAACTGGGAGGAACTGGGAAGCCCTGTCCAGAGGCCACCAAGCCAAGGTTGGTGGCCACCAAGCCAAGGAGAAGCAAGGTTGGTGGCTACCAACTGGGATGCCAAGAGTGGAATTGGGGTGCTGGTGGGATTTGAACTGTTTTCCCAGGTCTGTGGAGCAACTGGAATGGTGGAGGAACTGGGAGGGTGTGGGAGGAACTGGGAAGGAGTGGGAAACCCTGTCCAGGGACAGCCAAGCCAAGGAGAACCAAGGTTGGTGGCCACCAAGCCAAGGAAACCAAGAGTGGAATGGGAGTGCTGGTGGGGTTGGAACTGGTTTTTCAGGTCTGTGGGGCAACTGGGAAGGTAGAAAGGAACTGGGAGGAACTGGGAAACCCTGTCTAGAGGCCACCAAGCCAAGGTTGGTGGCCACAAAGCCAAGGAGAAGTAAGGTTGGTGGCCACCAACTGGGAAACCATGAGTGGAATAGGGGTGCTGGAGGGGTTGGAACTGGTTTCCCAGGTCTGTGGGGCAACTGGGATGGTGGAGGAACTGGGAGGAACTGGGAAACCCTGTCCAGAGGCAACCAAGCCAAGGTTGGTAGCCACCAAGCCAAGGAGAACCAAGGTTGGTGGCCACCAACTGGGAGACCAAGAGTGGAATGGGGGTGCTGGTGGGGTTGGAACTGGTTTTCCAGGTCTCTGGTGTAACTGGGATGGTGGAGGAATTGGGAGGAACTGGGAAGGAGTGGGAAACCCTGTCTAGGGACAGCCAAGCCAAGGTTGGTGGCCACCAAGCCAAGGAGAACCAAGCTTGGTGGCCACCAACTGGGAAACCAAGAGTGGAATAGTGGTGCTGGTGGGGTTGGAACTGGTTTTCCAGGTCTGTGGGGCAACTGGGAAGGTGGAAAGGAACTGAGAAGAACTGGGAAACCCTATCCAGAGGCCACCAAGCCAAGGGGAACTAAGGTTAGTGGCCACCAACTGGGAAACCAAGAGTGGAATAGTGGTGCTGGTCAGGTTGGAACTGGTTTTCCAGGTCTGGGGTGTAACTGGGATGGTGGAGGAACTGGGAGGAACTGGGAAGGAGTGGGAAACCCTATCCAGAGGCCACCAAGCCAAGGTTGGTGGCCACCAAGCCAAGGAAACCAAGAGTGGAATAGTGGTGCTGGTGAGGTTGGAACTGGTTTTCCAGGTCTGTGGGGCAACTGGGAAGGTAGAAAGGAACTGGGAAACCCTGTCCAGAGGCCACCAAGCCAAGGTTGGTGGCCACCAACTGGGAAACCAAGAGTCGAATAGTGGTGCTGGTTGGGTTGGAACTGGTTTTCCAGGTCTGTGATGTAACTGGGATGATGGGAAGCAACTGGGAGGTGGGGGATGGGGGGTTTCTTGCATGCCTTACTCCAAGCCACCCCAGCTGGAGCTCGTTGGGTGCTGAGTCAGCACCCCCAGCACCCTCCCCCTCCCCCTGAGCCCGTTCCCCACCTCCAGAGGCCACTTCCTGTTGCCTCTCAACTGCCAGAGCTGGAGGGGACAAGGACCCACCAGTCCCAAGGTCCTGGTAGGACACTGGGCCTCATGGAGGGGGGTGGGGGGGGTTTGGGGTGGGGGGTGGGGGTCTCTGGTGACCAGAGAAGGTCTCCAGCCTGGGGTCAGCTCTCTGAGGGTCTTGTTTTCTAGGGAAGGGGGTGGGGGTGGTGGGTGGGGGTCCTCATGTCCTGCTCTGGGGGTCCTCAGCTCTTGGGGGGGGTCCTTCGCTCTTGGGGGGGTCCTCAGCTCTGGGTGGGGGTCCTCATCAATTGGGGGGATCCTCATGTCTTACTCTGGGGGTCCTCATGTCTGGGGTGGGGGGGTCCTCATCAATTGAGGGGGGGTCCTCACCTCTGGAGGGGTCCTCACGTCTGGGGGGGTCCTCATGTCCTGTCTGGGGGGGTCCTCACCACTGGGGGATCCTCATGTCCTGTCTGGGGGTCCTCATCTCTGGGGGGGGGGGTCCTCATCTCTGGGGGGGGGTCCTCACCTCTGGAGGGGTCCTCACGTCTGGGGGGGTCCTCATGTCCTGTCTGGGGGGGGTCCTCACCACTGGGGGGTCCTCATGTCCTGTCTGGGGGTCCTCACCTCTGGGGGTCCTCATCTCCTGCTCTGGGGGTCCTCAGCTCTGGGTGGGGGTCCTCACCTCCTGCTCTGGGGGTCCTCATGTCTGGGGGGGCCCTCATCTCTGGGTGGGGGTCCTTATGTCCTGCTGTAGGGGTCCTCATGTCTGGGGGGGTCCTCACCTCCTGGGGGTCCTCACCTCCTGCTCTGGGGGTCCTCATCAATTGGGGGGGGGGTCCTCATCTCTTGGGGGGGGGGGTCCTCACCTCTGGAGGGGTCCTCATGTCTGGGGGGGTCCTCATGTCCTGCTCTGGGGGGGTCCTCATCTCTTGGGGGGGTCCTCATGTCCTGTCTGGGGGTCCTCATCTCTGGGGGGGTCCTCATCAATTGGAGGGGTCCTCATGTCCTGCTCTGGTGGTCCTCATGTCTGGGGGGGTCCTCACCTCCTGCTCTTGGGGTCCTCATCTCTGGGTGGGGGTCCTCATCTCTGGGTGGGGGTCCTCATCTCTTGGGGGGGTCCTCATCTCCCTCTCTGGGGGTCCTCATGTCTGGGGGGGTCCTCATATCCTGCTCTGGGGGTTCTCAGCTCTGGGGGGGGGTCCTCATCAATTGGGGGGATCCTCATGTCTGGGGGGGTCCTCTTCAATTGGGGGGGTCCTCAGTTCTGGGAGGGGTCCTCATGTCCTGCTCTGGGGGGGTCCTCACCTCTGGGGGGTTCCTCATGTCTGGGGGGGGTCCTCATGTCCTGCTCAGGGGGTCCTTATCTCTGGGTGTCCTAGAAGCCCAGCTATGGTCCTGGAAGGGCATGGAAGCCCTCCAGAAGCCCAACTATGGTACTGGGAGGACTGGGAAGCACCCCAGAAGCCCAGCTATGGTCCTGGAAGGGTAGAGAAGACCTCCAGAAGCCCAGGGAAGCATTCCAGAAGCCCAGCTATGGTGCTGGGAGGACTGGGAAGCCCTCCAGAAGCCCAGCTATGGTCCTGGAAGGACTGGGAAGCATCCCAGAAGCCCAGGGAAGCATCCCAGAAGCCCAGCTCTGGTCCTGGAAGCCCAGCTGTGGTTCTGGAAGGGCAGGGAAGTCCAGCTATGGTTCTGGAAGCCCAGCTCTGGTCCTGGGAGGGCACAGAAGCCCAGCTATGGTTCTGGAAGCCCAGCTCTGGTCCTGGAAGGGCACAGAAGCCCAGCTCTGGTCCTGGAAGGGCACAGAAGCCCAGCTATGATCCTGGAAGGGCACAGAAGCCCAGCTCTGGTCCTGGAAGCCCAGCTATGGTTCTGGAAGAGCAGGGAAGCCCAGCTGTGGTTCTGGAAGGGCAGGGAAGCCCAGCTATGGTTCTGGAAGAGCAGGGAAGTCCAGCTATGGTTCTGGAAGCCCAGCTCTGGTCCTGGAAGGGCACAGAAGCCCTCCAGAAGCCCAGCTGTGGTCCTGGAAGCCCAGCTCTGGTCCTGGAAGCCCAGCTCTGGTCCTGGGAGGGCACAGAAGCCCAGCTCTGGTTCTGGAAGGGCACAGAAGCCCAGCTATGGTTCTGGAAGCCCAGCTCTGGTCCTGGAAGGGCACAGAAGCCCAGCTCTGGTCCTGGAAGGGCACAGAAGCCCAGCTATGGTTCTGGAAGCCCAGCTATGGTCCTGGAAGGGCACAGAAGCCCAGCTCTGGTCCTGGAAGGGCACAGAAGCCCAGCTATGGTTCTGGAAGCCCAGCTCTGGTCCTGGAAGGGCACAGAAGCCCAGCTCTGGTCCTGGAAGGGCACAGAAGCCCAGCTATGGTTCTGGAAGCCCAGCTATGGTCCTGGAAGGGCACAGAAGCCCAGCTATGGTTCTGGAAGCCCAGCTCTGGTCCTGGAAGGGCACAGAAGCCCAGCTCTGGTCCTGGAAGGGCACAGAAGCCCAGCTATGGTTCTGGAAGCCCAGCTCTGGTCCTGGAAGGGCACAGAAGCCCTCCAGAAGCCCAGATGTGGTCCTGGAAGCCCAGCTCTGGTCCTGGAAGGGCACAGAAGCCCAGCTCTGGTCCTGGAAGGGCACAGAAGCTCAGCTATGGTCCTGGAAGGGCACAGAAGCCCAGCTATGGTTCTGGAAGCCCAGCTATGATTCTGGATGCCCAGCTCTGGTCCTGGAAGGGCAGGGAAGCCCAGCTCTGGTCCTGGAAGTACTGGGAAGCCCAGCTCTGGTCCTGGAAGGGCACGGAAGCCCAGCTCTGGTCCTGGAAGGGCACAGAAGCCCAGCTCTGGTCCTGGAAGGGCACAGAATTCCAGCTATGGTCCTGGAAGGACTGGGAAGTCCTCCAGAAGCCTAGCTCTGGTCCTGGAAGGGCAGGGAAGCCCAGCTCTGGTCCTGGAAGGGCAGGGAAGCCCAGCTCTGGTCCTGGGAGGGCACAGAAGCCCAGCTATGGTTCTGGAAGCCCAGCTCTGGTCCTGGAAGGGCACAGAAGCCCAGCTATGATCCTGGAAGGGCACAGAAGCCCAGCTCTGGTCCTGGAAGCCCAGCTATGGTTCTGGAAGAGCAGGGAAGCCCAGCTGTGGTTCTGGAAGCCCAGCTCTGGTCCTGGAAGGGCACGGAAGCCCAGCTCTGGTCCTGGAAGGGCACAGAAGCCCTCCAGAAGCCCAGCTGTGGTCCTGGAAGCCCAGCTGTGGTCCTGGAAGCCCAGCTATGGTTCTGGAAGCCCAGCTCTGGTCCTGGAAGGGCAGGGAAGCCCAGCTCTGGTCCTGGAAGGGCAGGGAAGCCCAGCTCTGGTTCTGGAAGGGCACAGAAGCCCAGCTATGGTTCTGGAAGCCCAGCTCTGGTCCTGGAAGGGCACAGAATTCCAGCTCTGGTCCTGGAAGGGCACAGAATTCCAGCTCTGGTCCTGGAAGGGCACAGAAGCCCAGCTATGGTTCTGGAAGCTCAGCTCTGGTCCTGGAAGGGCACAGAAGCCCAGCTATGGTCCTGGAAGGGCACAGAAGCCCAGCTATGGTTCTGGAAGCCCAGCTCTGGTCCTGGAAGGGCAGGGAAGCCCAGCTCTGGTCCTGGAAGGGCACAGAAGCCCAGCTATGGTTCTGGAAGCCCAGCTCTGGTCCTGGAAGGGCACGGAACCATTCCAACCCTGGGAAAGAGACCCAATCCCAGTCCCTTAGAACTAAACCAACTGGTTTTCTTCCTAGGTGTGCCCATGACACCCCTTTGTCCATCCTTTCCACCAGCAGATCCTCCTGGGGGAGCAGTTGGCCCCTGACCCAACATCTCCACCCTCCTCTTCCTCTTGGCTGGAAGAAGAGGGATTATCTCCTTCAAGAGGGTTTAATCCTGAGCTGAAACCCCCTTAAGTAGGGCTTAGAAATCCTTCCTTAATCCCAAGCCAGCTTTAGGAGGGGCTGGTGGGCAGCTGGGGGTGGGGGATGGTGGGTGGGGGGGTGTGGTTTATCTTCTAGGGGGTTGAATTAACCCACCCCCCCCCCAAATGTAGGAGGTTTGAGGGGAAGATCTGACCTTAGAGCTTTGTTGTCTTCTTGCAGATGAGCCTGAGCCTGTCCTCACCAGTGCTGTCCCAGTCCAAGCTCACAGGACCCAGTTCTGGTAAGTTCTCTAAGGGATGAGAAGCTCCTGAGATCATGGATTCTTCCTGAAAAACATGTTCCTGCTTCCTCAGTTCCTCTCAGGGCCAGCCTGGTTCCTCTTGGAGCATCCCAGTTCCCCTCAGGGCCACCCTGGTTCCTCTTGGAGCATCCCAGTTCCCCTCAGGGCCACCCTGGTTCCTCTTGGAGCATCCCAGTTCCCCTCAGAGACACCCTGGTTCCTCTTGGAGCATCCCAGTTCCCCTCAGGGCCACCCTGGTTCCTCTTGCAGCATCCCAGTTCCCCTCAGGGCCACCCTGGTTCCTCTTGCAGCATCCCAGTTCCCCTCAGGGCCACCCTGGTTCCTCTTGGAGCATCCTGGGAGCATCCCAGTTCCCCTCAGAGACACCCTGGTTCCTCTTGGAGCATCCCTGTTCCCCTCAGAGACACCCTGGTTCCTCTTGGAGCATCCCAGTTCCCCTCAGAGACACCCTGGTTCCTCTTGGAGCATCCCAGTTCCCCTCAGGGCCAGCCTGGTTCCTCTTGGAGCATCCCAGTTCCCCTCAGAGACACCCTGGTTCCTCTTGGAGCATCCCAGTTCCCCTCAGGGCCACCCTGGTTCCTCTTGGAGCATCCTGGGAGCATCCCAGTTCCCCTCAGGGCCACCCTGGTTCCTCTTGGAGCATCCTGGGAGCATCCCAGTTCCCCTCAGGGCCACCCTGGTTCCTCTTGGAGTATCCTGGGAGCATCCCAGTTCCCCTCAGGGCCACCCTGGTTCCTCTTGGAGCATCCCAGTTCCCCTCAGAGACACCCAGGGTTCCCCTCAGGGCCACCCTGGTTCCTCTTGGAGCATCCCAGTTCCTCTCAGGGCCACCCTGGCTCCTCTTGGAGTATCCCAGTTCCTCTCAGGGCCACCCTGGCTCCTCTCAGGGCCACCCTGGTTCCTCTTGGAGCATCCTGGGAGCATCCCAGTTCCCCTCAGGGACACCCTGGCTCCCCTCAGGGCCACCCTGGTTCCTCTTGGAGCATCCCAGTTGCCCTCAGGGCCACCCTGGGTTTCCTTAGGGCCACCCAGGTTCCTCTTGGAGCATCCTGGGAGCATCCCAGTTCCCCTCAGGGCCACCCTGGCTCCTCTTGGAGCATCCTAGGAGCATCCCAGTTCCCCTCAGGGCCACCCTGGTTCCTCTTGGAGCATCCTGGGAGCATCCCAGTTCCCCTCAGAGACACCCTGGGTTCCCCTCAGGGCCACCCTGGTTCCTCTTGGAGTATCCCAGTTCCCTTCAGGGCAACCCTGGCTCCTCTTGGAGCATCCTTGACCTGGGAAGGGCTTGGAGGAGATGCTCTTGTCCAAGGGAAGATGGGATGGGGATGCAGGAGATGCTCTTGTCCAAGGGAAGGTGGGATGGGGATGCAGGAGATGCTCTTGTCCAAGGGAAGATGGGATGGGGATGCAGGAGATGCTCTTGGCCAGGGGAAGGTGGGATGGGGCTGCAGGAGATGCTCTTGGCCAGGGGAAGGTGGGATGGGGCTGCAGGAGATGCTCTTGGCCAAGGGAAGATGGGATGGAGGAGATGCTCTTGGCCAGGGGAGGGTGGGAAGGGGATGCAGGAGATGCTCTTGGCCAAGGGAAGATGGGATGCAGGAGATGCTCTTGGCCAAGGGAGGGTGGGAAGGGGATGGAGGAGATGCTCTTGGCCAAGGGAAGGTGGGATGAGGATGCAGGAGATGCTCTTGGCCAAGGGAAGATGGGATGGAGGAGATGCTCTTGGCCAGGGGAGGGTGGGAAGGGGATGCAGGAGATGCTCTTGGCCAAGGGAAGGTGGGATGGGGATGGTGGAGATGCTCTTGGCCAAGGGAAGATGGGATGGGAATGCAGGAGATGCTCTTGGCCAAGGGAAGGTGGGATGGGGATGGAGGAGATGCTCTTGGCCAAGGGAAGATGGGAAGGGGATGAGCTTGGAGAAGACCATCCCCTCTTCTTACCTCATTAACAACTCATTAACTCTCCAAACCTTTCTTTTGCAGCTCCCCAAAGGAAGAACATTTGGATTTCAAGAAGACTTTGTACAGGACAGATGCCAGGAGCTCCCTAGACCTACGCAACATCACCGTGTCCACCAACGTGGCTTGGGGGGACACCACCACCACCACCACCACCACCACCACCTTAGAGACCAGAGGTGATGATGGGAGAGAAGAAAGCACTTTAGAGACACTAACAAGCTTGAAGGACTCAAGCTTGAAGGAGACCCGGGGTGGGAAGGAATCCCAGGTTGGATCTACTCTCCAGGTGGATCCAGAACAACTGGAGAGCGACTCTGAGGACCTGGTTGGTGAGAAGGTGGTAGTGGAGACCTCCAGCTCTTGCACTGGGGTGTCCATTGGTGGTGGTGGTGGTGGGAGAGAGAAATATCTCAAAACTGAACCAAAGCAACATGAAGGCCTCAGCAAAGAGCACTTAGAGAAGAGTAAGAGAGGAATCCAGAAGCTTGAGTGGGTCACCAGACCCAACCAAAGCCCAAGTCCTCCTCATTACAAAGATCTAAGCAAGCTTCCAGATGTAGCAACCAACTTCCCCTTCAGGGGCCAACCCACACCACGTGAAGTGCCTCCACCAATGTTTAGGAAGACCCTCAACCCTATCCACAGCAAATCCAAACCTTCTGAGAGTTCCTCATCCTCATCCCACAGGAAGAACTTGCTGGTTGATTCAGATTTAGAAGAGATCAACCCTCTCAACTCAACTGAATGGCCAATGTCAAAGGCAGATCTTCAGCTCAGCACCAACCTTGGTGTCACCAAACAATCCTGGACTGTCAACGCTGAAGATTCGGTGGAGAGGATCCCTCTGATGTCTCTAGAACCTTCTCCTTGTAGTAGCTCCTATGATATTGAGATGAGACCTTATGTGTGTAGTGTCTTGGTGGAGGAGCAAGGGAAGGAAGAGCTTGGTCCTGAAGAAGACCCAACTGTCTACACCTGTATTGAGTGTAGTATCTACTTCAAGAAGAAGGAACACTTGATGGATCACATGCTTCAACATAATCGTGGACCAGGGAGGGACCAAGAGAGAGATCCTTTGGGTGGTCAATGTCAGTTCTGTTGTAATGAATGTGGTTGGGCTTTTGGAGATCCAACATCTTTAGAACAACATAAAAGGCTCCACCAAGAATCCAGGGAGAAGATTATTGAGGAGATCCAGAAGTTGAATGAATTTCCAGATGAAGGGCGTGAAGCTCGACTTCAATGTCCTAAATGTGTTTTTGGGACAAATTCTTCTAAAATCTTTGTCCAACATGCTAAAATGCATGTCAAGGAGAGGAAGGACCAAGGGGCAAAGAATTCCAACCTCTTTGGAAGTGGAGGAGAAAGTCAAGATAGTTCTGGCCATGGTATCTACAAACACTTCAAAGCAAACGACCACCCAACCCTCCAACTCCAGGTGCCACCTCATGGAAGCACCAAAGGTCTCACCACTACCTGTATGCTCTGCAGTTTCCCTGCTCCCAATGAGAATATCCTTAAGGAACATATGAAATACACCCATTCCCATCTTTCCTGGGATATGGAGGTCTATGAGGAGGATCCTAACCAACCAGGAACTAGTCGAGATGCCTACAGCATCTCCAGACCTTCACGATTTCCAGAGCTGGATTATTTTGGCAAAACCAATCAGCTTTTCCCTCCACCACACCGAGATACCACGTCCCAGTATGAGACCATCCATGGTTTCACCCATCCAAGACTTGAGAAGACTAATGGAGCTGGGAAGAAGGACTACCAACCTTCAGGGTTTCATGCTAGGAAAGCAGCTCCATACTCAACTCCTCAGAAGAACTTGGGCTTGTCCAGTTTTCCTTCTTCTAAAGCTTATTCCCAGTTGGCTTTCCAACAGCTGAAGAAGAAAACGATGGTTCAACATCTAGAAGGAGAAGGGGATGGTCTCAGAAGCCACCCCATGGGTTTGGAAGAGCTTAGACACAAGTGGATGTTGGCCAGTGATGGTGGAGGGATGGAAGAGGAGATCTCCATAAGCACAGAGATAGATTTGAGTGAGAACAGAGGGGTGAAGACCATCACCATCCCTCAAGCTGCTTTGGACCTCAAGAGGACGTTCAGAGACACCTTGAAGGCCACAGATTCTTCTATAGCTTCAGAAGACCAGCAACAACAGCTAAGACAGATGGTCCCTATTGTCCTTCTGGAAGAGGTGAACCCCAAACACCCCAAAACCATGAAGAGACCCAGGGGGAAACCATTGAAGAAGAAGACAATACTTCCTTCTAGAGAATTCCTGATGGAAGAACCTCTTCCTTTGGATGTTCTCCTTTTGGATACCCCTCTAGAAGGTCCTCTAGAACTTGATGACCTTTTAGATTCTGATTCCCCTATGTTGAAGAATGAAGAGAGGAAATGTCCATACTGTCCTGATCGCTTCCATAATGGGATTGGATTGGCCAATCACGTTCGTGGTCACCTCAACAGGGTTGGGGTGAGCTACAACGTCCGTCACTTCATCTCAGCAGAAGAAGTCAAAGCCATTGAGCAAAAGTTTTCCTTCCAAAAGAAGAAGAAAAAAGGTAGTATGTATTCAATCTCACCATGCTTTGTCCTCTTCTTTCCACTGGTGGGGCTTCTTTTCTCCTCCCACCACCAGTTTGGGGTACGTATGGTTCTTGATGGTCAACGGTGAGGACCGTGGTACAAAGCAGGGGGGGGTGTTGTGGTTGTTTCAGGTGGTTTCTCAACCTTTCTTGGTGATCTGATCTCAGGGAGGTGGGTTTTAGGGTGCTGGGGTTGAGTTTTGGTGGGCTTGTGGGTTCTCTTTGAGGTGCTAAACCCATCCCTGGTTGGAGACCTGATCTCAGGGGGGTGGGTTTAGTGGTGGTGTTGACTCTTGGTGGGCTTGTGGTTCTCTAGGAGGTCCTAAACCCATCCCTGGCTGGAGAACTCATCTCAGGGAGGTGGGTTGTAGGGTGCTGGTGTTGACTGTTGGTGGTGTTGTGGGTTCTCTGGGAGGTCCTAAACCCATCCCTGGTTGGAGACCTGATCTCGGGGGTTTATTGGTGATGATGGTGACCCTTGGTGGTCTTGTGGGTTCTCTAAGAGATGATAACCCCCTTTTCCCAACCCTTGTTGGAGATCTGATCTCAGGGAGGTGGGTTTTAGGGTGCTGGGGTTGAGTCTTGGTGGTCTTGTGGGTTCTCTGGGAGGTCCTAAACCCATCCCTGGTTGGAGACCTGGTCTCAGGGGGGTTTTACTGGCAATGGTGTTGACTCTTGGTGGGCTTGTGTGTTCTCTTTGAGGTGTTAAACACATCCCTGGTTGAAGACCTGATCTCAGGGGGCTTTTAGTGGTGATGATGGTGACTCTTGGTGGTCTTGTGGGGTCTCTGGCAGGTCCTAAACCCATCCCTGGTTGGAGACCTGATCTTGGGGAGGTGGGTTCTAAGGTGCTGGGGTTGAGTCTTGGTGGGCTTGTGGGTTCTCTTTGAGGTGGTGAACCCATCCCTGGTTTGAGACCAGATCTCAGGGGGTTGGTTTTAATGGTGGTGGTGACTCTTGGTGGTCTTGTGGTTCTCTGGGAGGTCCTAAACCCATCCCTGGCTGGAGAACTCATCTCAGGGAGGTGGGTTGTAGGGTGCTGGTGTTGATTGTTGGTGGTGTTGTGGGTTCTCTGCGTGGTCCTAAACCCATCTCTTGTTGAAGACCAGATCTCGGGGTTGGTTTTAATGGTGGTGGTGACTCTTGGTGGTCCTGTGGGTTCTCTGGGAGGTCCTAAACCCATCCCTGGTTGGAGACCTGATCTCAGAGAGGTGGGTTTTAGGGTAGTGGGGTACACTCTTGGTGGTGTTGTGGGTTCTCTGGGAGGTCCTAAATCCATCCCTGGTTGGAGACCTGATCTCAGAGGGGTTTATTGGTGATGATGGTGACTCTTGGTGGTGTTGTGGGTTCTCTGGGAGGTCCTAAACCCATCCCTGGTTGGAGACCTGGTCTCAGGGGGGTTTTACTGGCAATGGTGTTGACTCTTGGTGGGCTTGTGTGTTCTCTTTGAGGTGTTAAACACATCCCTGGTTGGAGACCTGATCTCAGGGAGGTGGGTTTTAGGGTGGTGGTGACTCTTGGTGGTCTTGTGGGTTCTCTGGGAGGTCCTAAACCCATCCCTGGTTGAAGACCTGATCTCAGGTCTCAGATTGGTGATGATGGTGACTCTTGGTGGTGTTGTGGGTTCTCTGGGAGGTCCTAAACCCATCCCTGGTTGGAGACCAGATCTCAGGGTGGGATTTTAGACGTGGTGGTGACCTTAACTCTGTGTCCTTCTTCCTTCAGTGGCCAACTTTGACCCAAGCACCTTCAGCTTGATGCGTTGCGAATTCTGCGGCGCCGGTTTCGACACGCGAGCGGGTCTGTCCAGCCATGCCAGAGCCCACCTCAGAGACTTTGGGATCACCAACTGGGAACTCACCATTTCACCCATTAACATCCTTAAAGAGTTGTTGGCCAACTCAGGAGAACATCATCCCATGCTTCAAGGTGCTATAGGAGCTGAAGCTTCATCTCCAAGCAGGGAGAGGGATCTTCACGGCTTCGGGCATCGGAAAAGCGTCACCCCCATGTCTGAGTGCAGCATTTCAAGGTCTTCTCTGTCCCCATTCCCACCAGCCTGGGGAGAGGAGTCCTTGCAGGCCTACAGAGATGGTAAGTGTCCTCAAAATCCTTTGAGGGAACCCCAAAGGGATGTGTCCTCCTGAGTAGATCTTCACCAGAGGGTTCGGTTTCCCCACAAGTCAACGTTTGGTTGAGTTGTCCTGGATGGTCTGGGTCCTGTCAACTGTAATCCTGGGTTAGGGGGATGGGTGGGGATGCTGGGGGATGCTGGGGGATGCTGGGAGATGGGTGGGTGGATGGAGGTAGGTGGATGGAGATGGATGGGTGGAGGTGGATGGAGATGGATTGGTGGAGGTGGGTGGTGGGAGATGGATGGAGGTGGATGGATGGATGGAGGTGGATGGATGGATGGATGGATGGAGGTGGATGGATGGATGGATGTGGATGGATGGATGGATGGATGGATGGAGGTGGATGGGTGGAGGTGGATGGGTGGGGGATGGATGGAGGAGGGGGATGGATGGAGGTGGGGGATGGATGGAGGTGGGGGATGGATGGAGGTGGGGGATGGATGGAGGTGGATGGTGGGGGATGGATGGAGGTGGATGGTGGGGGGTGGGTGGAGGTGGATGGTTGGAGGTGGGTGGAGGTGGATGGGTGGAGATGGATGGGTGGAGATGGATGGGTGGAGATGGATGGGTGGAGATGGATGGGTGGAGATGGATGGGTGGAGATGGATGGGTGGAGGTGGGTGGAGATGGATGGGTGGAGGTGGATGGAGATGGATGGTGGGTGGAGGTGGATGGGGATGGATGGTGGGTGGAGGTGGATGGGGATGGATGGTGGGTGGAGGTGGATGGGGATGGATGGTGGGTGGAGGTGGATGGAGATGGATGGTGGGTGGAGGTGGATGGGGATGGATGGTGGGAGGTGGATGGGTGGAGGTGGATGGAGGTGGATGGGTGGAGGTGGGTGAGGTGGATGGAGGTGGGGGATGGTGGGAGGTGGATGGAGATGGGGGATGGATGGGGGTGGATGAGGGTGGATGGAGGTGCTGGGAGGTGGATGGAGATGGGTGGATGGATGGAGGTGGATGGTGGATGGATGCAGGTGGATGGGGGTGGATGGAGGTGGGTGGATGGATGGAGGTGGGTGGATGGATGGAGGTGGAGGGTGGTGGATGGAGGGAGGTGGATGGTGGGAGGTGGATGGATGGATGGATGGATGGGGGTGGATAAGGGTGGATGGAGATGGATGGAGGTGCTGGGGGGTGGATAGAGGTGGATGGGGATGGATGGAGGTGGGTGGATGGTGGGAGATGGATGGGGGTGGATGAGGGTGGATGGAGATGGATGGGGATGGATGGAGGTGCTGTGGGGTGGATGGAGGTGGATGTTGGGAGGTGGATGGAGATGGATGGAGATGGATCGGGGGAGGTGGATGGAGATGGTGGGAGGTGAATGGAGGTGGATGGTGAGAGGTGGATGGAGGTGGATGGTGGGAGATGGATGGAGATGTGGGATGGATGGGGGTGGATGGTAATGGATGGGGGTGGATGGAGATGGATGGGGGTGGATGGAGGTGTTGGAGGTCTGGATAGGCTGGATGAGACCAATGGGATGATGGCCAAGTGTGGAGTGTTGCTCATGGGATACAACAACCCTGAGGGGTGCTACAGGCTGGGGAGAGGGTGGCAGAGCAGGACCTGGGGGTGTTGGGTGACTCACCATGAGCCCAGGTGGCCAAGAAGGCCAAGGACATCGTGGCTTGTGTCAGCCCCAGTGTGACCAGTAGGTCTGGGAAGGGATCTGGATGAGACCAGTGGGATGATGGCCAAGTGTGGGGTGTTGCTCATGGGATACAACAACCCTGAGGGGTGCTATAGGCTGAGGGAAGGGTGGCAGAGAAGGACCTGGGGGTGCCCAGGTGGCCAGGAAGGCCAAGGACATCCTGGCTTGGGTCAGCCCCAGTGTGACCAGTAGGTCTGGGGAGGGGTCTGGATAGGCTGGATCGGGCCAGTGGTTCAACAAGGCCAAGTGTGGAGTGTTGCTCATGAGATACAACAACCCTGAGGGGTGCTACAGGCTGGGAAGAGGGTGGCAGAGAAGGACCTGGGGGTGCCCAGGTGGCCAGGAAGGCCAAGGACATCATGGCTTGGGTCAGCCCCAGTGTGACCAGTAGGTCTGGGGAGGGGTCTGGATGAGACCAGTGGGATGATGGCCAAGTGTGGAGTGTTGCTCATGGGATACAACAACCCTGAGGGGTGCTACAGGCTGGGGAGAGGGTGACAGAGAAGGACCTGGGGGTGTTGGGTGACTCACCATGAGCCCAGGTGGTCAGGAAGGCCTATGGCATCCTGGCTTGTGTCTGCCCCAGTGTGACCAGTAGGTCTGGGAAGGGATCTGGATGAGACTAATGGGATGATGGCCAAGTGTGGGGTGTTGCTCATGGGATACAACAACCCTGAGGGGTGCTACAGGCTGAGGGAAGGGTGGCAGAGAAGGACCTGGGGGTGTTGGGTGACTCACCATGAGCCCAGGTGGCCAAGAAGGCCAAGGACATCGTGGCTTGTGTCAGCCCCAGTGTGACCAGTAGGTCTGGGAAGGGATCTGGATGAGACCAGTGGGATGATGGCCAAGTGTGGAGTGTTGCTCATGAGATACAACAACCCTGAGGGGTGCTACAGGCTGGGGAGAGGGTGGCAGAGAAGGACCTGAGGGTGCCCAGGTGGCCAGGAAGGCCAAGGACATCCTGGCTTGTGTCAGCCCCAGTGTGACCAGTAGGTCTGAGGAGGGGTCTGGATAGGCTGGATCGGGCCAGTGGTTCAACAAGGCCAAGTGTGGAGTGTTGCTCATGGGATACAACAACCCTGAGGGGTGCTACAGGCTGAGGGAAGGGTGGCAGAGAAGGACCTGAGGGTGCCCAGGTGGCCAGGAAAGCCAATGGCATCCTGGCTTGTGTCAGACCCAGTGTGACCAGTAGGTCTGGGGAGGGGATTGTGCCTTTGGACTGGGCACTGGTGAGGCTGCAGCTGGAGTGCTGGGTCCAGTTCTGGGTCCAGTTCTGGGCTCCTCAGCATCAGAAGGACATTGGGGTCCTGGAGTGAGTCCAGAGAAGGGCAACCAGGCTGGGGACGGGGCTGGAGGGCAAATCCTGGGGGTGCTGGGGGTGCTTAGCCTGGAGAAGAGGAGGCTGAGGGGGGGGGAGACCTTCTCCCCACCTGCCCTGCCCTGCCAGGAGGGTGCAGAGAGGTGGGTGCTGGTCTCTTCAGCCAGGGGACAGGAGATGGGACAAGGGGCAATGGGCTCAAACTGGGCCAGGGCAGGGGCAGAGCAGCTGGGAGGGCAAAGTTCTTCCCTGGAAGAGTTGTGGGGCTGTGGAATAGGGAAAAGGGCCTGGAATGGGATTGGGACTTGGAAGAGGGGCTGGGAACAGGGTTGGGACCTGGAATAGGGGCATGGAAGGGGCCTGGGACAGGGTTGGGGCCTGGAAGGGGCCTGGAAGAGGGTTGGGACTTGGAACAGGGGCTGGGAACAGGGTTGGGACCTGGAATAGGGGCATGGAAGGAGCCTGGGACAGGGTTGGGGATTGGAATGGTCCTGGGACAGGGTTGGGGCCTGGAATGGGGGCCTGGAATGGGGTCAGGGCCTGGAACAGGGGCCTGGAAGAGGGTTGAGGCCTGGAAAAGGGTGGGAGCCTGGAAGAGGCCTGGAACAGGGGCCTGGAATGGGGTTGGGACTTGGAACAGGGGCTGGGAACAGGGTTGGGACCTGGAATAGGGACCTGGAAGGAGCCTGGAAAAGGGTCAGGGCCTGGAACAGGGGCCTGGAATAGGGACCTGGAAGGAGCCTGGGACAGGGTTGGGGATTGGAACAGTCCTGGGACAGGGTCGGGGCCTGGAAAGGACCTGGAAAAGAGTCAGGGTCTGGAACAGGGTTGGAGCCTGGAAGGGGCCTGGAATGGGGTCAGGACCTGGCACAGGCCTGGAAGGGGCTTGGCACAGGGTCAGGGCCTGGAACAGGGGCCTGGAATGGGGTTGGGACTTGGAACAGGGGCTGGGAACAGGGTTGGGACCTGGAATAGGGACCTGGAAGGGGTTTGGGATAGGGTTGGGGATTGGAACAGGGGCCTGGAATTAGGGTCAGGACCTGGAGCAGGCCTGGAAAAGGGTCAAGGTCTGGAACAGGGTTGGAGCCTGGAAGGGGCCTGGAATGGGGTCAGGACCTGGAGCAGGCCTGGAAAAGGGTCAGGGCCTGGAAGGGGCCAGGAACAGGGACCTGGAACGGGGTTGGGGTCTGGAACAGGGGCCTGGAACAGGGTCAGGGCTTGGAAGGGGCCAGGAACAGGGGCCTGGAATGGGGTCAGGACCTGGAACAGGGGCCTGGAATGGGGTTAGGGCCTGGAATGACCTGAACAGTCATAGAAGGGTCCTAGAAGGACCTCAAGGGTCAGAGAAGGACCCCCAGATGACCTCAAGGGTCATAGAAGGGTCCCAGAAGGACCTCAGGGGTCAGAGAAGGCTCCCAGAATGGTCACAGAGGGGTCCCAGAAGGACCTCAAGGGTCATAGAAGGGTCCCAGAAGGACCTCAAGGGTCATAGAAGGGTCCCAGAAGGATCATAGAAGGGTCCCAGAAGGACCTCAAGGGTCAGAGAAGGACCCCCAAATTATCTCAGTGGTCATAGAAGGGTCCCAGAAGGACCTGAAAGGTCATAGAAGGACCCCCAAATGATCTCAGTGGTCACTGAAGGGTCCCAGAATGGTCAGAGAAGGACCCCCAGATAACCTCAAGGGTCAGAGAAGGGTCCCAGAAGGACCTCAAGGGTCAGAGAAGGGTCCCAGAATGATCTCAGTAGTCAGAGAAGGGCCCCAGAATGATCATAGAAGGTTCCCAGAAGGACCTCAGGGGTCATAGAAGGGTCCCAGAATGGTCATAGAGGGGTCCCAGAATGACCTCAAGGGTCAGAGAAGGACCCCCAGATGATCTCAGTGGTCATAGAAGGGTCCCAGAAGGACCTCAGGGGTCAGAGAAGGGTCCCAGAATGACTTCAATGGTCAGAGAAGGGTCCCGGAATGGTCACAGAGGGGTCCCAGAATGACCACAAGGGTCAGAGAAGGACCCTCAAATTATCTCAGGGGTCAGAGAAGGACCCCCCAGATGATCTCAAGTGTCATAGAAGGGCCCCCAGATGACCTCAGTGGTCAGAGAAGGGTCCCAGAAGGATCATAGAAGGGTCCCAGAAGGACCTCAAGGGTCATAGAAGGGTCCCAGAAGGACCTCAAGGGTCATAGAAGGGTCCCAGAAGGACCTCAAGGGTCATAGAAGGACCCCCAGATGATCTCAGTGGTCATAGAAGGGTCCCAGAATGGTCATAGAGGGGTCCCAGAATGACCTGAATGGTCAGAGAAGGGTCCCAGAAGGACCTCAAGGGTCAGAGAAGGGTCCCCAAATGATCTCAAGGGTCACAGAGGGGTCCCAGAATGACCTCAAGGGTCAGAGAAGGACCCCCAGATGACCTCAGTCGTCATTGAAGGGTCCCAGAAGGGTCATAGAAGGGTCCCAGAATGACCTTAAGGGTCATAGAAGGGTCCCAGAAGGACCTCAAGGGTCATAGAAGGCCCCCCAAATGATCTCAGTGGTCGTTGAAGGACCCCCAGATGATCTCAGTGGTCATAGAAGGGTCCCAGAAGGACCTAAAGGGTCATAGAAGGACCCCCAGATGACCTCAACAGTCATAGAAGGGTTCCAGAATGGTCACAGAGGGGTCCCAGAATGACCTCAGGGGTCATGGAAGACCCCCCAAATTATCTCAATCGTCCCAGAATGACCTCACTGTTCCCAGAAGGCTCCCAGAATGATCCCAGAAGCCTCCCAGAATGTCCCCAACAGTCCTAGAAAAGTCCTGATGAGTTTGGAGAACACCACCTCCCCTCCCCCAGATTTTAGCAGTGCCTTGAAGCCCCTCCTCACCATCTCTCAGGTCAGATTCTCCTCTTGCTTTGCTCTCCTCCTTCCCTCTGCAGCTTTGACCTACTTCTTCCAGCAGCTTCTTGAGTTCCAGGCGACCTTTTCCCTGGATAAAAGGAGGAATGATGCCCTTGATCCATTATCTTCTCCTCTCAGAAGCTTTTCAGATAAGAGGCAGCTCCCCCACCTCACCCCAGGGAGGTGAGACCTCTGCTTTTTAGCCTAAATTTAAACCTCAGAGATCATCCAGCACAGGAGGAATCATGGAGGGAGGATCCCAACTCCCCCCCCAGGGGTATGTGGGGTGGGGGGGGAGCAGAATGGTCCCAGTAACCTAGTTCATCCTCCACATCCCTTTTCCCTGGTGGGGTTGGGGGTTTTTTTGAGGGGGGAGGGGGATAAACTGGTTTGGAACTGCTGGGGAAGGAGATGCTGGGACCCTTCTGGGACCTTTGAGGGCCTTCTAGGACTCTTTTGAGGTCCTTCTGGGACCCTTCTGGGACCCTTGAGGTCCTTCTGGGACCCTTCTGGGACCCTTGAGGTCCTTCTAGGACTCTTTTGAGGTCCTTCTGGGACCCTTGAGGTCCTTCTGGGACCCTTCTGGGACCTTTGAGGTCCTGCTGGGACCCTTCTGGGACCCTCCTGGGACCCTTGAGGTCCTGCTGGGACCCTCCTGGGACCCTTGAGGTCCTGCTGGGACCCTCCTGGGACCCTTGAGGTCCTGCTGGGACCCTCCTGGGACCCTTGAGGTCCTGCTGGGACCCTCCTGGGACCCTTGAGGGCCTGCTGGGACCCTCCTGAGACCCTTGAGGTCCTTCTGGGACCCTTCTGGGACCCTTGAGGGCCTGCTGGGACCCTTCTGGGACCCTTGAGGTCCTTCTGGGACCCTTCTGGGACCCTTGAGGTCCTTCTGGGACCCTTCTGGGACCCTTGAGGTCCTTCTGGGACCCTTCTGGGACCCTTGAGGTCATTTGGGGACCCTTCTGGGACCCTTGAGGTCATTTGGGGACCCTTCTGGGACCCTTCTGGGACCCTTGAGGTCCTTCTGGGACCCTTGAGGTCCTTCTGGGACAATTGAGGTCCTGCTGGGACCCTTCTGGGACTTTTTCGGTCATTTGGGGACCATTCTGGGAGCCTTCTCTGACCCTTGAGGTCCTTCTGGGATCCCTCTGTGATCATTCTGGGACCCTTCTGTGACCACTGAAGTCATTTGGAGGTCTTTTCTGCCCCCCTCTTCCCCCCCCTTCCCACCCCCTCCCCTTTCCCCCCCTTCACCCCCCTCATTCCCCCCCTATTCCCCCCCTTCATTCCCCCCCCTCCTCCTCTCTCCCCCCAATTCCTCCCCCCCTCCTCCTCTCCCCCCCATTTCTCCCCTCTCCCTCCCCTATTCCCCCTCTGTTTCCCCCCCCCTTTCCCCTCCCTTTCTCCCCTCCCCCCCTCCCTCAACACTCACCCCCCCATTACCCCTCTCAGACCCCCCCAGGGCACTCAATCCCCCCCCATTACCCGCCTCAGACCTCCCAATCCCCCCCATTACCCCCCTCAGACCCCCCAATTCCCCCCAATCCCCCCATTACCCCCCTATTACCCATCTCAGACCCCCCAATCCCCCCTAATCTCCCCCCATTATCCCCCTCAGACCCCCCAATCCCCCCCAATCCCCTCATTACTCGCCTCAGATCCCCCTCAGACCCCCCAATTCCCCTCAACCCCCCCCATTACCCCCTCAGACCCCCCAATCCCCTCATTACTCGCCTCAGACCCCCCAATCCCCCCCATTACCCCCTAAAGTGCCGCTCAATCCCCCCTCAGACCCCTCCAGGGCACTCAATCCCCCCCCATTACCCGCCTCAGACCTCCCAATCCCCCCATTACCCCCCTCAGACCTCCCAATCCCCCCTAATCCCTCCCATTACCCCCCTCAGACCCCCCAATTCCCCCATTACCCCCCTATTACCCCCCTCAGACCTCCCAATCCCCCCCATTACCCCCTCAGACCCCCCAATCCCCCCCATTACCCCCTTCAGAACCCCCCAGGGTGCTCAATCCCCCATTACCCCCCTCAGACCCCCCAATCCCCTCCAATCCCCCCCATTACCCACCTCAGACCTCGCAATCCCCCCCATTACCCCCTCAGACCCCTCAATTCTCCCCATTACCCGCCTCAGACCCCCCAATCCCCCCCATTACCCCCCTCAGACCCCCCAATCCCTCCCATTACCCCGTCAGACCCCCCAATCCCTCCCCATTACCCCCCTCAAACCCCCCAATCCCCTCCATTACCCCCTCAGACCCCCTAATCCCCCCATTACCCCCCTCAGACCCCCCAATCCCCCCCATTACCCCCTTCAGTGCCGCTCAATCCCCCCTCAGACCCCCCAAACCCCCCATTACCCCCCTCAGACCCCCCAATCCCCCTCATTACCCCTCTCAGACCCCACAGGGCGCTCAATCCTCCCCATTCCCCCCCTCAAACCCCCCCAGGGCGCTCAATCCCCCCCCATTACCCCCATTACCCCCCTCAGACCCCCCAAACCCCCCATTACCCCCCTTCAGTGCCGCTCAATCCCCCTTCAAACCCCCCCAATCCCCCCCCCTTTCCCCCCTCAACCCCCCCCAGGGCGCTCAATCCTCCCCATTACCCCCCTCAGACCCCCCTAGGGCGCTCAATCCCCCCCCATTACCGCCTCATACCTCCCAATCCCTCCCAATCCCCTCATTACTCACCTCAGACCCCCCTCAGACCCCCCAATTCCCCTCAAACCCCCCATTACCCCCTCAAACCCCCCAATCCCCCCCATTACCCCCCTCAGACCCTCCCAGGGCGCTCAATCCCCCCCCCATTACCCCCATTACCCCCTCAGACCCCCCAATCCCCCCCAATCCCCTCATTACTCACCTCAGACCCCCCTCAGACCCCCCAATTCCCCTCAAACCCCCCATTACCCCCTCAAACCCCCCAATCCCCCCCATTACCCCCCTCAAACCCCCCCAGGGCGCTCAATCCCCCCCCATTACCCCCCTCAGACCCCCCAATCCACCCATTACCCCCTTCAGTGCCGCTCAATCCCCCCTCAAACCCCCAATCCCCCCCCTTTTTCAATCTCCGTTCCTTTACTCGGCGCTCCACCTTGCGGCCTGTGCCTGTGGGGCAGGCGCGCGCCTCTGGGCTCTCTCCCGCGCTCTCTCCCCCCCCCTCCCTCTTCCCGCTCTTTTCCTTCCTTCCCCGCTCAATCTTCTCGGTATTCGATTCATTACCCTGGTGGCCGGGCCCGCATGTGCCCGAGCCAAGATGGCGGCCTCCACCTCCTCGCAGCTTAAAGTGACAAAAGCGGCTCCTTTACCCCGACCCCCGCGACCGGGAACGGGGTGGGAATGGCGAAGCTGAATCCGAGGCGGCACCCGAAACGGGTGAGGCTCTTTATTTACTCAGCCGAAACCGCCTCGGAGCTCCTTGGGGCCCAAGCTTGGCCCCCTTTCAACCCAACCCCCCCCCCCCCACCTCATCCTTTACCCCTCCCCCCCCCCTCTCTCCTCACCCTCCCCTCAACACCCCCCCCACCCCCCCTCCGCCTCTCCCTTCCCTCCCTTCTTCCCCCCCCCCGCCCTCTTCATCCTTCATCCTCCATCCTCTTCCTCCCTCTCAAGCGGTTCTTAACCCCGGCCCTGACAGGGAAGGTGTGGGGAAAGGCCCTGTGAAGGCCGTTGTTGGCTGAGCCGACGCCCTCCTTTGTCTGTACCCCCGGCCTGGCTTTGTCCCTCACCCGCCATACCCCCCCCTCCCCTTCCCCTCCCCCTCCTTGATTTGGGGGTGTGGGGGGGGGGGCATCCCCGCCTTGATTGAGGGGGGGGCATCCTGCCTTGATTTGGGGGTGGGGGGCATTTCCCCCTTGATTTGGGTGGGGGGCATCCCCCCCTTGATTTGGGGGTGGGGGGCATCACCCTTGATTTGGGTGGGGGGCATCCTGCCTTGATTTGGAGGGGTATTCCCTCTTTGATTAGGTAGACATCCTGCTTTGATTGGGGGGGGGGTATCCTGCCGTGATTTTGGGGTGGGGGGCATCCTGCCGTGATTTTGGGGTGGGGGGCATCCCCCCTTGATTTGGGGGGGGCATCCCCCCTTGATTTTGGGTGGGGGGCATCCCGCCTTGATTTGGGGGGGACATCCTGCCTTGATTTTGGGTGGGGGTCATCCTGCCTTGATTTGGGGATGGGGGGCATTTCCCCCTTGATTTGGGTGGGGGGCATCCTGCCTTGATTTGGGGGGGGGCATCCCCCTGATTTAGGGGTAATCCCCCCTTGATTTGGGGGGTGGGGGGCATCCTACTTTGATTTGGGGGCGCATCCCCTCTTTGATGAGGTAGACAGCCTGCCTTAATTTGGGGAGGGGGGGCATCCCACCTTGATTTGGGTGGGGGCATCCTGCCTTGATTTGGGGGGGGCATCCCCCTGATTTAGGGGTAATCC
>JAKCOX010000321.1:95530-157131 GCA_022605575.1 Laterallus jamaicensis coturniculus
GGCTGGGGGTGTAATTTGGGGGGGGGAAGGGGTTGGATTGGGGTGATTCTGGTGGCTTGGAAGGGGGGTGATGGATGAAATGAAGCTGGAAGGGGGAATTGGGGGGGGAGGAGGGTGGGGAGGGGGTGGGCGGGGCTTGGGGGCGTGGTCTTGATGGGGATTGGCTGTTGGGTTGGGGCCTTGATGGGGATTGGCTGTTGGGTTGGGGCCTGGGCAGGAAATTGGGGGGGTGGGGGGGGGTTAGAGTGAGGCTGGGGTTGTGTGTGGAAAGGAGGGGGGGTGGCTGGGGGGCGGGGCTTAGGGGGTTGGGGGCGTGGTCAGTGCTGGGGGTGGAGCTTAGGGTGGCCGAGGCAGGGGATTGGCTGTGGGTTGGGGGTGTGTGTCGGGGGGGTGGGGCTGTGTGATGGGGCTGGGGGAAAGGGTTGGTGGGCGGGGCTTGGGGTGTGGGCGGGGCTTGGTGTGGGGAGCAAGCAGGGGATTGGCTGTTGGGTTGGGGGTGTGTCGGGGGGGTGGGGGCTGGGGGAAAGGGGTTGCTGGTGGGCGGGGCTTGGGGTGGGGGCGGGGCTTGGGGACGGGGCCGCAGCAGGGGATTGGCTGAAGGGGTGGGGGCGTGGCCTCGATAGGGGATTGGCTGTTGGGTTGGGGCCTGGGCAGGGGATTGGCTGGGAATTGGGGGGGTGGGGGGGGTTAGAGTGAGGCTGGGGTTGTGTGTGGAAAGAAGGGGGATGGCTGGGGCGGGGCTTAGGGGGTTGGGGGCGTGGTCAGTGCTGGGGGTGGAGCTTAGTGTGGCCGAGGCAGGGGATTGGCTGTTGGGTTGGGGGCGTGTCTGGGGGGCTGGGGGTCAGAGTGGGGCAGGGGATTAGCTGGGGGAGGTGGGGGAAAGGGGTTGCTGGTGGGCGGGGCTTGGGTGTGGGCGGAGCTTGGGTGTGGGCGGAGCTTGAAGGTGGGGGCGTGGCCTCGATAGGGGATTGGCTGTTGGGTTGGGGCCTGGGCAGCGGATTGGGGGGGTTAGAGTGAGGCTGGGGTTGTGCATGGAAGGGGGGGAATAGGTGGGTGGGGGGCGGGGCTTAGAGGGTGGGGGCGGGGCTTGGGGGACGGGGGCGTGTCAGGGCAGGGGATTGGCTGTGTGGGGGCGGGGCTTAGGGGGTGAGGCCGCGGCAGGGGATTGGCTGAGGGGGTTGGGGGCGTGTCTGGGGAAGGGGGTTGTTTGTGGGGCGGGGCTTCAGCGCTTGGGGCGGGGCTTAAGGATGGGGGAGTGTCCGGGGCAGGGGATTAGCTAGGGGAAGGGGATTGCTGGTGGGCGGGGCTTATGGTGGGGGTGTGGCCGCGGCAGGGGATTGGCTGAGGGAGTTGGGGGTGTGTCGGGGCAGAGGGTTGGTTGTGGGCGGGGCTTATAGGGCTGAGGGCGTGGGTGGGGGTGTGGCCACGCAAGGGATTGGCTGAGGGGGTTGGGGGCGTGTCTAAGGGTGGGGCTTGGATGCTGGGGGCGTGTCCGGGGCAGGGGATTGGCTGTAGGGGGGGTGGGGGAAGGGGATTGTTGGGGGGCGGGGCTTTGGGGTAGGGGCGTGTCTAGGAGGGGGATTGCGTGTGTGGGCGGGGCTTTGGGGGCGTGTCCGGGGCAGGGGATTGGCTGAGGGGTTGGGGGTGTGTGTGGGCAGTTGATTGGCTATGGGGGGGGGGCTTAGGGGGTTTGGGGGCATGTCCGGGACAGGGGTGGGCTGGGGGGCGGAGCTTGGGGAGGTTGGGGGTGTGTCTAGGGCAGGGATTGGCTGGTGGGCGGGGCTTTAGTGTTGGGTGGGGCGGGGCTTAGGAAGGGGGGCGTGGTCTTAGGGATGGGTGTACCCTGAGTAGCCAATGGGCGTCGCGGGCGTGTCCTGGGCGTTTGGGGGCGGGGCTTTCGGGTTGGGGGCGTGTCCTGTGAGTTGGGGGGCGGGACTTAGGGTGTTAGGTGATGAAAGGGGCGTGGCTTAGAGGGGGCGGTGCCTCGTGTATGGGCGTGGTGTGTGATTGGCGAGGCTCACAGCCAATAGATGGGGAGGAGGGGCGGGGCTAGCGAGCCGATTGGAGAAGGCAGGGTGGGTTAGCCCGCCCCTTAGCTAACAAATGGGAGGAGGGAAGCGGCCACGGGGTAACGCCCCTCTCGCTAAGTGACGGCTCCGCTGGCCAATCAGCGCTCAGCATGGGCGGCTCCCATTGAGCGCCCCGCCCGCCGCGCCGCGATTGACACCCGCTGCCTCCAACCGGCCAATAGAAGGCGAAGGAAGCGCTGAGCGACATCCTCCCTCCGCCAATAGCAGCGGCGGATCGCTGGGCGGGGAGAGGCTTAACCAATAAGCGGAGAAGGGGAGAGGGAGGGTGTTAGCGCCACCGACCAATGAGAGCGGGATAAGCGGAGCGGCTCGGCCAATGGGGGCGGGGAGGCGGGGCCGTCACGCCGCCGTTACCGTTCTCGCGCAGGAGGCGGCGGCGGGCGCCGGTGCCGCCATCATGAGCTACTCAGGTGAGGGGCGGCGGAAGATGGCGGCGGGCGGCGGCTCCGGGGCGGGCGGGTGTGGTGGGGGGTGTTCTGGGGGTCGCCGCGTTCCCCGCGGTGCTTCAGGGTGTGTGGGGGGGGTGGCTGTGAGGTGAGGTGAGGCAGGGGGGAGTGGCGGTGGCCGGGCCGCGAGGCGACCGGGTCGTGAGGCGACGGGGTGGGATGGTGGCTGTGAGGTGAGGTGGCGGGGGGGGTGGGGGGGTGGCGACCGGGCTGTGAGGCGAGGGCGTGGGATGGCGGCTGAGCTGTGAGGCGCGTTGGGTGGCCGTGAGGCGAAGCGGGGGGGGGGTGAGTGGTGGCGGCCGGGTCGTGAAGCGAGGGAGGGGGGTGGCGACCGGGTTGTGAGGCGAAGGGGGGGGCGAAGGCTGAGCTCTGAGGCGACCGGGTCTTGAGGTGACGGGGTGGGATGAGGGCTAAGATCTGAGGCGAGTTGGGTGGCCGTGAGGCGGGGGGTGGGAGGGGGAGTGGTGGCGGCCGGGTCGTGAGGCGAGGAAGGGGGGTGGCGACCGGGTTGTGAGGCGGGGGGGGGGGGGGGGGGTGGTGGGTGAGCCGGTGTGGCAACTGGATCTTGAGGCGACGGGGGTGGGGTGGCGGCTGAGCTGTGAGGCGAGTTGGGTGACCGTGAGGCGAGGGGGGTGGGCGCCCGGGTTGTGAGGCTGGGGTGGGGGGGGATGGTGGGTGAGCCGTGAGGCGACCGGGTCTTGAGGCGACGGGGTGGGATGGCGGCTGAGACCTGAGGCGCGTTGGGTGGCCGTGAGGCGAGAGGGAGGGGGGGGTGAGTGGTGGCGGCCGGGTCGTGAAGCGAGGGAGGGGGGGTGGCGACCGGGTTGTGAGGCGAATTGGGGGGATGGTGGCTGAGCCGTGAGGCGACCGGGGTCTTGAGGCGACGGGGTGGGATGGCGGCTGGGCTGTGAGGCGAGTTGGGTGACCGTGAGGCGAGGTGAGGTGGTGGGGAGGGTGGCGACTGGGTCTTGAGGCGACGGGGGGGGGGTGGTGGCTGAGCTGTGAGGCGGATTGGGTGGCCATGAGGCGAGTTGGATGGCTGTGAGGCGAGGCGAGGTGGCGGGGGGGTGGCGACCGGGTTGTGAGGCGAAGGTGGCTGAGCTCTGAGGCGACCGGGTCTTGAGGTGACGGGGTGGGATGGCGGCTGAGACCTGAGGCGAGTTGGGTGACCGTGAGGCGAGGCGAGGGTGGCGGGGGGAGGTGGCTACTGGGTTGTGAGGCGAGGGGGATTGCTATGGGGGGGGGCGGGGGGGCAGCGGTACAGTGAGGCGGGGGCGGGGGTCGGCCCGGGCCGTGAGGCTGGGAGGGGATGGGCCATGAGGCGAGGGGGTTGCTATGAGGTGGGGGGGGTGGCTGTACAGTGAGGCGGGGGGCTCCCATGAGGCGGGGGTGGGGGTCGGCTGGGCCGTGAGGCTGGGAGGGGATGGGCCATGAGGGCGGGGGGGTTCCCATGAGACGGGGGCGGGGGTCGGCGGGGCCGTGAGGCTGGGAGGGGACGGGGCCATGAGGCGGGGTGGGTTCCCATGAGGCTGGGGGAGGGGGACGGCCAGGCCTTGAGGTGGGGGGGCAGCTGTACTGTGAGGCAGGGGGGTTGCCGTCCTGTGAGGCCGGAGCCTGGGAGTGCCCTGTCCGAGCAGGCCTCTGAGCTGCTGCCGCTCAGCCTCACCCCACCGCTGTGCTGTCAGCGGGGTCTCAGGGCACGATCTAGGCTCGGCTCCTCTATGAGGGGGCTGGTGCTCCCCGGGGCACCCTGAAGCAGGGAGGGGTGGTGGGGAGCTTCCAGCTCGAGAAGGGACTGAGCCTGGCGTTGCTTTTACCTTTTCCTCTTATTAATCCGTGCGGGTTTATTCCTTTCCTGGCTCCTGGAACGCTCTCACCACTCACCTGTGGAGCCTGGTGGGTGTAAGGAAGAGATTTCTCTGCTGTATTCGGTGCCAGCTTGGGCTGAGGGGGGTGAAAAAGCAAATTAATCAATTAACTATCCTTTGGGAAGAGAAGCTTCTAATTAAAGGGGCTTGAGAGGGGGTTGGAACGTATCAAGAACCCCCATGAGGATGTGTTAAGGAGGCTGCTTTGAGGAAAATTCAGGCTGGAATAACAGCTTCTTGGCATGGGGAGGGTGGGATGGGGGTGTGCCAGCCTTATCCCATCCCAGCTTCTTCATCCTCCTGCTGAGTTTCCTGCAAGGGCAAAGGGCAGCGCTGCTGCTGTAAGATGTGTTTCACCCCAAAGGGCATCTGAATGTCACTCCCCAGCAGCTGCAGGATGGGATTAGAACTTCCCTGTTCCATTCCAAGCCCTTAATTTTTGTGAGGTGTTAATTGGAGCAGGGTTTATTCCTTCTTCTCATTAAATACTCCCAACGTGGAGAATGTTTACTGGGATTTTAAGCCCAGTTAAAAGTTAAAACTGGTTTTATTTGTGTGTAAGAGGAGGGAAGAGCGTTGTTCTTGTGGGGCTGTGTCATTGCTGGGGCTGGTGGTTTATTGGGGGGGCTGTAGGTGGGTAATGAGAGTCTCTTCATTCCTCCCTCCCTAAAAAATGGCTCTTAATTGCTTTTTGCTCTTTTCTAGGTTATGGAGACTGGAACTCTGGGACGAACAGAGGTGAGTACAGAATGAGATAGAATAATTATCTGATGGGTTCTGTTTAATTCCCTTTCTCTCTGTCAAGCAGAGGTCGGTGAGGGAGTGCTCATTCACCATGATTCCCTTCTTTTACCCTTCCCAAACTCACCCTGAAGCCCAGAGGGAACTTTGCTGCTGTAAAAAATGGTCTTTTAAGCTGAATATTTGCTTTTCAGAACAAAAATAAAGCCCAGGTTTTTTACTGCTTGCTTAAGGAAGTAGTAAAGCACCTCTCTTTGCTCAGAGACATGGTTGAGGCCCATCCCTGGAGATATTCAAGGTTGGGCCTGGTCTGGGGTGTGGGGTGGGGGGCCCTGGAGTGGCTTGGTCTAGGGGGGACTCTGAGTGGTCTGGTCTCTAGGGTCACTGGATCATCAGAGAGGGGGTGGGTGCCCCATCCCTGGGGGGGTATTCAAGGCCAGGTTGGCTGGGGCCCTGGGCAACCTTGTGTAGCTCCAGGCCTGGAGGTTGGTGGTCCTGCCTGTGGCAGGGGGCTGGAGCTCTGTGACCCTTGGGGTCCCTCCCAACCCAAACCAGTCTGTGGTTCTATGATGTCTCTGCTTACTGCAGGAGGGGTGGACTAGATGACCTCTAAAGATCCCTTCCATGTTCTATGATAAATCCAGGCATGGGGAGACAGTGGGAATCCCAAGCCCCTCTCTAGATATTGGGTAAAACCTCAAGGGAGAGGAAAAACCCCTTAAATGTTAAACCTCAGGAAGATTTTAATTGGTTTTGGGTGTGATTCCTTCCATGGGGTTTATGTCTGTTTGTCTGTTGTGGCTCCTTTAGGGAGAGGAGAAGCCTCCACGTTGCTTCCAGCTGAAAAGGGATAATGTAGGATGCTCCTGGTTGGAACTAACCCCTATCCTTTGGGTTTTTAATCCTTCCAGGTTATGAAGGATACAGTTATGGCTATGGATACAGCCAGGATAACTCTGGAAGTTATGGCTATGGGATGGCCACATCAAATTCCTCCTGGGATATGGGCAATTCAGATGTGGACATGAACCCTGATGGGGCAGGAGGTGGCAACGCCGACGCCGTCATGGCCAAGATGAACCAGCGCTTAGATATGGTCTCACACATGGACACTGACACCATGCAAGGGGGACACTATGGAGCTGGTGGAGACAGGTGAGGAGACCTGGGAATGATCATCACCTACTTAATTAGTGTGATTTTGGGGAGATTTTGTAAAACTAAACTGCTCCTCTAAGCAACTGTCTTGGAAAGTGCTGGAGGAGGTGGAGTAAACTCACAGTAAAGCATCAGTGGTGCTACGCTGGGCTTTGCCTGGGATGCCTTCTTCTTTTGAAGAGGTTGTGTAAAATCTAATCCTTATGGATTAGGGATAGGAATCATGGAATGGTTTGGGTTGGAAGGGACCCCAAGGGTCACAAAGCTCCAACCCCCTGCCACAGGCAGGGCCACCAATCTCAGGCCTGGAGCTACACAAGGTTGCCCAGGGCCCCATCCAACCTGGCCTTGGACATCCCCAGGGATGGGGCACCCACCCCCTCTTTGGGCAGCCAGTCCCAATCCTAGAATCCCAGACTGGTCTGGGTTAGAAGGGACCCCAAGGGTCACAAAGCTCCAGCCCCCTGCCATAGGCAGGGCCATCCAACCTGGCCTTGGACACCCCCAGGGATGGGGCACCCACCCCCTCTTTGGGCAGCCAGTCCCAATCCTAGAATCCCAGACTGGTCTGGGTTAGAAGGGACCCCAAGTGTCACAGAGCTCCAACCCCCCTGCCACAGGGGGATGGATTAAAGCTAAAGGAAGGAAGGTTTAAATTAGATATTAGGGGGAAGCTCTTTACAGAGAGAGTGGGGAGGTGCTGATTTAAGAGAGACCATGCTGGTTTAACATCATCCCTTCATCCAGGCAATGGATAAAAATGTTGCTCAAGGGAGTCTTTTATTCCCTAAAAGAATTTGGGGAATTCAGGAAGCAGTTCGGGGCTGCGGGGGCCTTGGGATGAAAATCAGGGATGCGGGGGCTTTGGGGAGCAGACCCCAGGGGCCTTGGGGAGCAATTTGGGGAGGTGGGGCCTTTGAGGAACAAACCCCAGGGGCTTTGGGAAGCAAACCAGGGATCTGGGGGCTTTGGGGAGCAAACCCCAGGAGCTTTGGGGGAGCAACTGGGGGATGGCAGGGGCTTTGGGAAGCAATTTGGGGATGTGGGGACTTTGGGATGAAGATTGGGGCTCCGGGGCCTTTGGGGAGCAGACCCCAGGGGATTTGGGAAGCAAACCAGGGAGCTGGGGGCTTTGAGGAGCAAACCCCAGGAGCTTTGGGGACCAAACAGAGGCTGTGCAGGCTTTGAGGAGCAAACCCCAGGGGCTTTGGGAAGCAAACCAGGGATCCGTGGGCTTTGGGGAGCAAAGTGGAGATCCGAGGCCTTTGGGGAGCAAACCCCAGGGGCTTTGGGAAGCAATCTGAGGATGCGGGACCTTTGAGGAACAAACCCTAGGGGCTTTGGGAAGCAAAACAGGGATCTGGGGGCTTTGGGGAGCAAACCCCAGGAGCTTTGGGGACCAACCGGGGGCTTTGGGGAGCAACTGGGGGATGCAGGGGCTTTGGGGAGCAAACCCCAGGGGCTTTGGGAAGCAAAACAGGGATCTGGGGGCTTTGGGGAGCAAACCCCAGGAGCTTTGACCAAACGGGGGCTGCAGGGGCTTTGGGGAGCAAAGTGGGGATCTGAGGCCTTTGGGGAGCAAACCCCAGGGGCTTTGGGAAGCAAAACAGGGATCTGGGGGCTTTGGGGAGCAAGCCCCAGGAGCTTTGGGAAGCAAACCAGGGATCCGGGGGCTTTGGGGAGCAAACCCCAGGGGCTTTGGGAAGCAATTTGGGCATGCGGGGGCTTTGGGAAGCAAACCAGGGATCCGTGGGCTTTGGGAAGCAAAGTGGAGATCTGTGGGCTTTGGGAAGCAACCTGGGGCTCCAGGAACATCCTGGGCTGGGAAGTTTTGGTCCCACCACCTCTCCCCAACGTGTCTCTCTTGCAGGTACGACTCGTATGAATCCTACGACTCGAGATCTTCCCTGAACGATCGCGATATGTATCGCTCAGGTTACGATTATAACGAAGCAGAACCCGATAATGAGAATGCCTATGAAGGGCACTATGAGAACTTCTATCGTCGGGATCAATATCACAACAGAGCCAGGGAGAATTTTGGGCAAAGAGGTCAAAATTGGGGGAGAGATGGACGGAATAACAGACCCATGACTGGTTCTTATCCAGGGAGGATGGGTGGACAGTGGAATGAACCTCCTCAATCCATGGGATCAAGAGGTTTAGGTCCTCATGGTTCTTCCAGGCTTCCTTCTCTCTTCTCTCATAATATCATCCCAGAACTTGGTATGTTCCAGGGAATGAGAGGTTTTTCTGGAAACATGAGGTATGGAGGAGGAGGAATGATGAAACAACGGATGAGGAGGAACTGGAAGACGTGGGACTCAGATTTTAAAGTAAGTATTTAGGGTGAGGGGAGAATGAACTCCAAAACAAACCCCATGCTGAGGACTCTGGGGAGTGATAACCTTTAATTGTTGCTCCATAGTGTGTTCTCTCTTATCCAGAGAGAGGAAAACCACACTCAGGTATGGAGCTTTCTGGCTACATGAGATGTTTTCATAGAATCACAGACTAGTTTGGGTTGGGAGGGACCCCAAGGGTCACAGAGCTCCAACCCCCCTGCCACAGGCAGGGACACCAACCTCCAGGCCTGGAGCTACACAAGGTTGCCCAGGGTCCCAGCCAACCTGGCCTTGAACACCCCCAGACACAGGGCACCCACCCCCTCTCTGGGCAGCCTGTTCCAGCCCCTCCCCACTCTCAACTTCCCCCTAATATCCAATCTAAACCTTCCTTCCTTTAGCTTTAATCCATCCCCCTTGTCCTATCAGTCTCTACCCTTTTAAAAAGCTGATTCCCCTCCTGTTTCTCTGCTCCCTTCAGGCACTGGCAGGCTGCAATGAGGTCCCCCTACACCCTTCTCTTCTCCAGGCTGAACCAACCCAGCTCCCTCAGCCTCTCTTCAATGTTTTAATCCTTAAAACTCTTTGATTTCCTCAAAGTAGGAGAATATTGTGGCTTAAATCTTTCTTTTATGGGATAGCAGCATGATGGATTCCATCCCCCCCTCTCCCCTCCACCTCTTAGAAGCTTAACTCCTTAATAATGATTAAATTAAAACCTTGCTGCTTCCATATCCCTAAAATTCCCCTTCTTTCTCTTCTCTCCCAGCCCCAAAAAAAGAAGCTGAAAAAAGATCCCACTGGAAAGAAACGGAAACAAACCAACAGCTCTGATGAACCTGACAGCAAAGCAGCCAAAACAGATGGCTCTGATAATTCTGACTCTGACAATGGTAAGAGAGGAACAGCTCAGGGATGAGGTTAAACCACCACTGTCTCTCTTCAATCCAGCTGAGCTGTTGGTGTGGTTTGATTTGGGAAGGGTTTACAGAAGGGAGATCCTGTTCAACTCACCTTCTATGACAAGGTGACCTGCTGAATGGATGAGGGGAAGGCTGTGGATGTGTCTACCTGCGCTTCAGGAATGTCTTTGATATGGTTTCTCACAACATTCTGATTGAGAAACTGGTTGCCACTGGTCTGGACAGGGAGACCCTCAGCTGAGTTCAAAACTGGCCCAAAAGGGGAATGGAGCCAAATCCAGCAGGAAGCTGGCATCCCCCAGGGCTCAGTGCTGGGTCCAGTTCTGTTCAACATCTTTATCCATCACCTGGATGAAGGGATGGGATGTTCCCTCAGTGGGTTTGGGGGTGACACTGAGCTGGGAGGAGGTGTTGATGTGCCTGAGGGGAGGTGGGCTTTTCAGAGGGGTCTGGATAGGCTGGATGAGACCAATGGTTTAACAAGGCCAAGTGTGGAGTGTTGCACATGGGACAGAACAACCCCACACAGTGCTACAGGCTGGGGGGAGACTGTCTGGAGAGCTGTCAGGCAGAGAAGGACCCGGGGGTGTTGGGTGACTGAACACCAGCTAGCAGTGTGGCCAGGAAAGCCAATGGCATCCTGGCTTGTGTCAGACCCAGTGTGACCAGTAGGTCTGGGGAGGGGATTGTGCCTTTGGACTGGGCACTGGTGAGGCTGCAGCTGGAGTGCTGGGTCCAGTTCTGGGTCCAGTTCTGGGCTCCTCAGCATCAGAAGGACATTGGGGTCCTGGAGTGAGTCCAGAGAAGGGCAACCAGGCTGGGGAAGGGGCTGGAGAGCATCAAAGCTTCCAAGGAGCAGCTGTAGGAGTTAAAGTGCTCAGCCTGGAGAAGAGGAGGCTGAGGGGGGGAGACCTTCTCCCCACCTGCCCTGCCCTGCCAGGAGGGTGCAGAGAGGTGGGTGCTGGTCTCTTCAGCCAGGGGACAGGAGATGGGACAAGGGGCAATGGGCTCAAGTTGTGCCAGGGCAGGATCAGCTCAGCTGGGAGGGCAAAGTTCTTCCCTGGAAGAGTTGTGGGGCTGTGGGATAGGGGACAGGGCCTGGAACAGGCTGCCCAGGGAGGGGGCTGAGTCCCCATCCATGGGTGTGTTCAACAGATGAGGTGCTCAGGGATCTGCTTTAGCACAGGAACAGTTGGACTTGATAACCTTAAAGGTGTTTCCCAACCTGAGGTTGTTTCTCTTGGTGTTGAGCTTGGTGTTTTCTTTCAGAGGAGGGAACAGAAGGAGAATCAGGAGAAAAAGAGGAGAAAGAAGGTTCCAGAGGTGTAAGTCACTTTGAAATCTGCTTTTATCCTGATTAAATCCAGCCTTCTGCTTGGATTTGGGGAGGGAGGAGCATTGGATTTACCATCTTTTTTCCCAAACTGGAGGGATTCTTTTGGGGGGGAACTGGGATAAATTGGGAGAAGCAGCCAGTAGTTTATTTCTCCATCTCTTTATGTTAACAAAAAGCAGTCAAATGCCTTTAAATAAGGAAAAAACAGCCCAAAAACATCATTTCCCTGCCATGTGGCCAATCCCAAAGCTCCAGCTATGGGTTTGAGGAACTGGTGTGGGATTAAGATTAAGATAGAGGTTAATCTCTTGGATTATGACCTGCAGCTGGTGGAAAATCATCCCTGGGGATTCTGGAATGGTGGGGAGGGTTCAGGAGCTTTCTCAAGATGATTTTTAACCTCCTGCTCTTTGGGGTTTGTGTTTTTTAGGAGGGAGAAGATGAAGAAGGAAAAGATTCAGAGAAAGGTGAGTTGGTACAGGTGTTGCCAGAGCCCCCAAATTCCTCACCTCACCCCCCCCCCTCCCTAAATCCAGTCAAAGCTGGAAGAGATTCCCAATGAAATCCAGTGGATTTCTTCAGGTTCCTTCAGTTTTTAGAATCCCTTTTTTTTTTCTTTGTGGCTTCACCATCGGTGCATCATGGTGGGATCTGAGCTAAACCTTCTCCATGAAGGTGGATTTATCCCAGAATCCCTTTAGGATATTGGGATAACAGAAGTTGGGGTCCTACAAAGCAGAGAGCAGTTGAGTTGTTATTATTTTGGGTGCGATTCGCATCGCTGGAGGAAAAATTGGGAAGGAGGGAAGGGGCTCATCACCCTCCCTCTCCCTGGGGAATTGAGACCCATTGGATCTCCTCAACCATTGGGAACAGGGGGGATTAATCATATCCATGTTTAGTCAGATGAATCCCATCCTTTGTGTCTGCTCAGGGATAAGGAATTGCTGTAAAAGCCCTGCTAGGGAGGAGCTGGATCCTTTGCTTAAGGTAGGTTGGAGAAGTTGATAGTCATGGGGGGCTCAGGGAACTGGATTTAATTCCCAGGTTTGGTTTTCTTTTGGGGTAAGTTGGTTGAGTTTTGTGTGTGAGAGAGGATTATTTTTTGGGGGGGGGGAGGGGGTGGGGAGGAGCTTTTCCAGCTTTGGGAGAAGTGTGGTGATAAGCTGAAGGGAACTTGAAGAAGCAGGAAGGTTGGGATTAAACCTGTTGATGAGATCCAAAGGGAATTCCCCACTTCCCCAAAATTCCATCCCTGGATCCAGCATTGATTTTTCTCTCCCCAAAAAAGAAGTGGTGTGAACTCAAACCCCCCACCCCACCCAAGGGAGAGTGTAGCATGAGCCATGTAGGTGCTACTTAAACCAATCAAACCTTGAACTAATTAATACCTAAACCCCTCATTTTATGAGGTAATGAAGGGTCATTAACCACAGAGCTGGGAAAACTGAGTCTCTTTCCACTGTGGTTCTCCTCCCATTGAGCTTATCCTGATGCCAACTTTTTGGGGGTGAGGGAGGTGGAAAGGTTTTACTTATCACTTCCCAGTGGGGAGCACAACATCTTGATCCTATGGGATCTATATGTCACAATGGGCTGGACAGACTTGAGGATTAAACTCGTTGAGGGGAAAATTCTCTTGAATTAGATGGTGCCCTGAACTCCATCCCTGCTTTAACCACTTAGGTGCTTTAACCATCCAAGAAGAGATCAGTCAGATCAAAAGGAAACTCCAAGCAGGCAAGAAAACACAAGAAAGGCAAAAGAAAAGGCATCGGGATCGCATGGTGGAAAGGTAAAGCCTCCCAGTTTAGCCCAGTTTGGAGGGGGGGTTTAACTGGTTTTGTTGTTCTTTACCTCTTCGGGACATGGAGACAGGGTCTGTCTGTCTGTTCCTGGTGGTTTCTCTTTGTTCTCCTACCAATCTTGTGCTTCAAATATGTAAATGACTCCAAAACCCCCGAGGGGCCCTCCCTAGGACCCACCTGAGGACCCCCCAAAGAAGCCCCCCGAGGAGCCCCCCCCGAGGACCCCCCAAAGAAGCCCCCCGAGGACCCCCCAAAGAAGCCCCCCGAGGACCCCCCAAAGAAGCCCCCCGAGGACCCCCCAAAGAAGCCCCCCGAGGACCCCCCAAAGAAGCCCCCCGAGGACCCCCCAAAGAAGCCCCCCGAGGACCCCCCAAAGAAGCCCCCCGAGGACCCCCCAAAGAAGCCCCCCGAGGAGCCCCCCAAAGAAGCCCCCCGAGGAGCCCCCCAAAGAAGCCCCCCGAGGAGCCCCCCAAAGAAGCCCCCCGAGGAGCCCCCCAAAGAAACCCCCCGAGGAGCCCCCCAAAGAAACCCCCCGAGGAGCCCCCCAAAGAAACCCCCCGAGGAGCCCCCCAAAGAAACCCCCCGAGGAGCCCCCAAAGAAACCCCCTGAGGACCCCCCAGTAACCCCTAAGTAACCCCTAAAAAAACCCTAAGAAACCCAGTAAAAACCAGTTTGGATCTCACTTCCCCTTGTGCTTCTCCCCAGGATCCAGTTTGTTTGCTCGTTATGCAAATATCGGACCTTCTACGATGACGAGATGAACAGTCACCTGGAGAGTAAATTCCATAAGGAACACTTCAAGTTTGTGGGAACCAAGTTGCCTCAACAAACAGCTGATTTTCTCCAGGTGAACCTCAGGCTTTGGTTTGGGTTCCTCTTGTTTGTGAAGTTTTTGGGGTTAATTAGTGGGATTTTGGGGGGATGTTGTAAAAATAAACTCTTCCTCTAAGCAACTGTCTTGGAAAGTGCTGGAGGAGGTGGAGTAAACTCAGAGTAAAGCATTAGTGGTGCTACTCTGGGCTTTGCCAGGGTTTCCTTCTTTTAAAGAGGCTGTGTAAGCTCTAATCCTTATGGATTAGGGATAGGAATCATGGAATGGTTTGGGTTGGAAGGGATCACACAGCTCCAAACCCCCTGCCACAGGCAGGGTCACCAACTTCCAGGCCTGGAGCTACACAAGGCTGCCCAGGGTCCTATCCAACCTGAACACCCCCAGGGATGGGGCACCCACCCCCTCTCTGGACACCCAATCCCATCCCAATCCTAGAATCCCAGTCTGGTCTGGGTTGGGAAGGGACCCCAAGGGTCCCAGAGCTCCAACCCCCCTGCCACAGGCAGGGCCACCAACCTCCAGGCCTGGAGCTACACAAGGTTGCCCAGGGCCCCAGCCAACCTGGCCTTGAACACCCCCAGGGATGGGGCACCCACCCCCTCTCTGGGCAGCCTGTTCCAGCCCCTCACCACTCTCTGTGCACAGAACTTCCCCCCAATCTCTCCTCTCCCCCTTCCCTCTTCCAGCTTCACTCCATCCCCCTTGTCCTGCCAGTCTCTGCCCTTGAACAAGCTGATTCCCCTCCTGTGTCTCTGCTCCCTTCAGGGACTGGCAGGCTGCAGTGAGGTCCCCCCACAGCCTTCTCTGCTCCAGGCTGACCCAGCCCAGCTCCCCCATCCTCTCCTCACAGAGGAGCTGCTCCAGCCCTCTGATCATCTCCCTGTCCCTCCTCTGACCCCTCTCCACCAGTTCCCACATCTTCCCTGTACTGGGAGCCCCAGCTCTGGCCACAGGATCCAGCTGGGGCAGAACAGAGAGGGACAATCCCCTCCTTGTCCCTGCTGCCACCCTTCTGCTGATGGAGCCCAGGATCCCATCAACCCTTCCCAGCTCCAGAGCTCACTGCTGCCTCATGTGAAACCTCTCCTCCACCATGACACCCAGTTCCTTCTCCTCAGGGCTGCTCTCCAGGAGCAGGATGGTTGATTTTAAGCATGGTGGGATTTGTAGGACCTTTTTAAGATGAAGATAAAGGAAGGGAAAAGATTAACAAGGGATGTTTTTCCCTCAGGAATACGTTGCTAATAAAACCAGGAAAACAGAAGAGCGCCGTAAAGCCATCGATGATATCAATGCTGTTATCCAGCAGATCTACAGGGACCAAGATCTCACACAGGGTAAGAGCTGCTCTGTAGGGAACCAACACTCTGCTTGTCACCCCAGGGAACAGGAGAGGATCCTTGTTATCACAGAATCACAAGGTTGGGAAACACCTTTAAGATTATCAAGTCCAACTGTTCCTGTGCTAAAGCAGATCCCTGAGCACCTTATCTACCCATCTGTTGAACACACCCATGGGTGGGGACTCAGCCCCCTCCCTGGGCAGCCTGTTCCAGGCCCTTTTCCCTATTCCACAGCCCCACAACTCTTCCAGGGAAGAACTTTGCCCTCCCATCTGCTCTGCCCCTGCCCTGGCCCAGTTTGAGCCCATTGCCCCTTGTCCCATCTCCTGTCCCCTGGCTGAAGAGACCAGCACCCACCTCTCTGCACCCTCCTGGCAGGGCAGGGCAGGTGGGGAGAAGGTCTCCCCTCAGCCTCCTCTTCTCCAGGCTGAGCACCCCCAGCTGCCCCAGGATTTGCCCTCCAGCCCCTTCCCCAGCCTGGTTGCCCTTCTCTGGACTCACTCCAGGACCCCAATGTCCTTCTGATGCTGAGGAGCCCAGAACTGGACCCAGAACTGGACCCAGCACTCCAGCTGCAGCCTCCCCAGTGCCCAGTCCAGAGGCACAATCCCCTCCCCAGACCTACTGGTCACACTGGGTCTGACACAAGCCAGGATGCCATTGGCTTTCCTGGCCACACTGCTAGCTGGTGTTCAGTCACCCAACACCCCCAGGTCCTTCTCTGCCTGACAGCTCTCCAGACAGTCTCCCCCCAGCCTGTAGCACTGTGTGGGGTGGTTGTATCCCAAGTGCAGCACTCCACACTTGGAGCGTGAAGTGTCTTGCTGCCAGAGGATGGGTTAGAAGCGGAGTCACAGCGGTTTAAACCAGGTTTATGATGCAAAGAGGAGTGAAATCTGGCAGGAAGGGTGTATCCTTGGCCCCTTTTCCAGTGAGGGTTGTTCCTGTCTCCCTTTCAGACGTCGGCATGGAGCATTTCATTAAGAAGGTGGAGGCAGCTCACTGTGCTGCCTGTGACCTCTTCATCCCCATGCAGTATGGAATCATCCAGAAACACTTAAAGTCGCTCGATCACAACCACAACCGGAGGGTGAGTGGGTGGCTGGGGGGCTTTGGGATGCAGCAGGGGGGGTCTAGTTCAGCTGGAACAACAGGAGAGGGAGTTTGGGTGGGTTTAATTGATGGAATTAGGGAGAACTCCACAGGGGTGCTTTGCTCTGGAGTTAATTTTGGGGTCTGAGCCCTGGAAACTTCCCCTTTGGGAAAGGTGGTGCGCAAAGATTGGGGTGGGGGGGGTGTTTGGGGGGGGGGGTAACACCCCTCATGTCCAAAACACCCCACTTCTGGCTTCCCCCCCATGCATTGGGGATGCTTTCCTGGCATTGCTCTACCCAGCCAGCAGTGTCTTTGAGGCAGTGAGACCTGATGTGCTCTGTCATCTGCTGCTGTGACTAATTAGAGGCCTTGACAGTTAATTAAGGGCAGGGATCCCTAATGATGATCCCGGGCAGGGATCCCTTAACGAGGACCCGGGGCCGGGATCCCTTAACGAGGACCCGGGGCCGGGATCCCTTAACGAGGACCCGGGGCCGGGATCCCTTAACGAGGACCTGGGGCCGGGATCCCTTAACGGTCCCTTAACGAGGACCCGGGGCCGGGATCCCTTAACGGTCCCTTAACGAGGACCCGGGGCCGGGATCCCTTAACGGTCCCTTAACGAGGACCCGGGGCCGGGATCCCTTAACGGTCCCTTAGTGACTCAAGGCATGGATCCCTAACGATCATCCGAGGCTGGGATCCCTCACGGTGACCCTGGGCTCGGATTCCTTAACGATGATCCGAGGCTGGTATCCTTAATGATCCCTTAATGATGACACCAGGCAGGGATCCCTTAATGATCCCTGATGACTCTGAGGCAGGGATCATTCATGCTTGTTGTCCTCATTCTCCTGTACAGGCCATGATGGAGCAGTCCAAGAAATCCTCGTTAGTAGTCGCCAGGAGCATTCTCAATAACAAATTAATCAGTAAGAAGCTGGAGCGGTACCTGAAGGTGAGTAGCAGGGGGGATACACCCAGTTCTTCCCCTGTGTCATGGGATGAATGAGAGCTCTGGCTTTAAACTTCATTCAGAGCCCAGATCTGGGAGGGTTTTGATGGGAATCCCTCAAAGCAACTGGGGAGAAGGACTCTGAGGCGGATGGAATGGCTCTGTGCCTTTGAATCCTTAAGAATTCCTTAAGGAGTCCCCTCAGGGGTCCCGGTGCCCTTGGAGGAGGTCCCCTCAGGGGTCCCGGTGCCCTTGGAGGAGGTCCCCTCAGGGGTCCCGGTGCCCTTGGAGGAGGTCCCCTCAGGGGTCCCGGTGCCCTTGGAGGGAGTCCCCTCAGGGGTCCCGGTGCCCTTGGAGGGAGTCCCCTCAGGGGTCCCGGTGCCCTTGGAGGCCCCAAGGGTCTCTGTGCCTTTGAATCCTTAAGAATTCCTTAAGGAGTCCCCTCAGGGGTCCCAGTGCCCTTGGAGGCCCCAAGGGTCTCTGTGCCTTTGAATCCTTAAGAATTCCCTAAGGAGTCCCCTCAGGGGTCCCGGTGCCCTTGGAGGGAGTCCCCTCAAGAGTCCCCGTGCCCTTGGAGGGTGTCCCTCAGGGGTCTCTGTGCCCTTGGAGGGAGTCCCCTTAGGGGCCCCGGTGCCCTTGGAGGCCCCAAGGGTCTCTGTGCCTTTGAATCCTTAAGAATTCCTTAAGGAGTCCCCTCAGGGGTCTCTGTGCCCTTGGAGGAGGTCCCCTCAGGAGTCCCGGTGCCCTCGGGAGGGAGGCAGGCGCCCCGGGGGTCCCGGTGCCCTCGGGAGGGAGGGAGGCAGGCCCCCCGAGGGTCTCTGTGCCCTTGGAGGGAGTCCCTTCAGGGGTCTCTGTGCCCTCGGGAGGGAGGCCCCCCGAGGGTCCCGGTGCCCTGGGAGGCGAGTCCCTCAAGGGTCTCTTGTGTCTTTTCAGGGTGAGAATCCTTTTACTGATGATCCAGAAGAAAAAGAGGAGCATGAGGAAGGAGAAGGGGGAACCGGTGGAAGCGTAGAGGAAGGAACAGCAGAAGGAGCAGATGAAAATAAGGATGAGGAGGAAAATCCAGAGGAGGAAAATCATGAAGAGGAAAATCCAGAAGGAGAAAATCCAGATGATGAGGAAAACCCTGAGGAGGGAAATTCAGGGGAGGAAAATTTAAGTGAGGAAAATAAGGATCCTGAAGAGAATCCAGGAGGAGCTAAAACTGAGGAGGAACGAGAAGGGATGGGGACAGAGACAGAAACCCAGTCGCAGCCACAAGCACAAACAGAGCTGGGAAAGCTGGAGGAGGAAACATCACAATCCCTCCCTGAGGAAGAACAACACCAACCAGTAGAAGATGAGGAAGATGAAGAAGAAGAAGAAGAGAGCGAAGGAGCCGCTGTAGCACAAGAGGATGAGGATGCAGAGTAAACTCTGGATGTGTGAAAGACCCAACATATTTGGTTGTGGTTTTGGTTTGGTTTTTAAACCCCCCTTTAACTCTACCTGTGAAATCTCCTCACTCTACTAAACCTCACGTAGGCAGTGAAAGCCTTGACCTGTAAAGTGATTTTATTTTGGGGGGGGGGGGTTTGGGGAGGGGAAATAGAAGAAACTTTGGGGGTTGTGATGGTTGGTTGGTTGTTTTTGGGTTGTTTTTTTTTTACCAAATCTTTGGGTTTTAGTAGGTAGGTTTTGTGTGGTCTTCTTGTTTTATTTAGATGATGTTGTGCTAGGAGTTGTTCCTGGAGCATGTGTGAGAACGGTGCGCTACGTCACCACCTGCCAAACTCAAACCCATCTCCTTCCCCCACCCCCCAACACCCCCTCCTCCCCCCCCAAAAAACCCCTCTCCACTCAACCCCTTTTCTATATTTAACGAAGCTGTGGTTTGTATCCTGTTTAAGTCTTGTCTGTCTGTCTGGATCAAAAATTCCCTTCCATTCCCTTGGGGGTGGGAGGGAAGGGGAGTTTCTAAAGATTCTACAGAACTTTATGGGATTGGAATATTCTTTCCCTCCCCTCCCTCCTCTTCCTCCTCCTCCTCCTGATGTTTTAAGTCTTAAGCGAAGTGAAGTGGTGTCGGCGTCGTGGTTGTTTGTGAAACGGTTTAAAGGTTGAATGGTTTTGGTGGGTGGAGATAAAAGGACCATCCTGAGCCCGTTTGGTGACTCTGCCCTTAATTTCTGGTGCCCCCCAGTAAACCCAGTGAGAGGTTGGAAGCTTCAAACTGGTTTAAAAACCCTCATATTCTGGTTCCTTATTCGGTTTCCACTCCACTTTCTCCTCCTCCGGTGCTGCGGCTGGAGCCAGTTGCCTCAGTTCTTGGATGCTGCTGTTTTTCCCTAAGGAAAAGTGAGCTGAATTCCAGCTTGGGCTCCACCCTCCCTACATCTGCTGCCTCCAGCCTGCCTGGATTTGTTAGAGCACAAGTAATTAAGCTCATTATTCAAATTTATGCAGCTTGGTGTAAATAAAGGGTGATTTATTTACCCCCAGAACATCCTTAACATCTGCTACGACTGTCGCCGTACCCTCAGAGCTGACCCTGGCATGAGGGTGGGAGCAGATATCACTTGTGTTTTCTGGTCCTTCAGCCAAACTCTCAATTCCTGTTAATAATTACAACCGCTCTTAATGAACCTGGGGTTATAAATCACCCCTAAGGGTGATCAGGGGGAAAGAAAGGGCAGGTGGGGTGGTTTGGAGCAGCCAGCCCTGTCTCCTGGCAGGATTTCCTGTGGATCTATCCAGCCTCAGATCTCTGCTACTACCTGAAGTGAGCCTGAAAAGGAAGTCAGGAAGGGTTAGGAACATTCCTTGGGCTGGGAAAACCCTGACCTCAGGGTCAGAGGGGGCTGTGTGTGGCCTACATGGGGAGGTTTCAGGCTGGGAACGCTGCTTGGTCCTCACACCTTCGCTTTGGGAGCTGTTACTTGAGGTTTAGTGTTGTCAAAGGTGGATGCTGGTGGTCTCACACCATGGGGTGCATCTCACAGCTCACCAGGGTGTCTTATCCCCCACTGGTGATTAAAGCTGCCTGGTAGAACTCATTTCCTGGGTCCTTAGGGATTGAAATGTATGGATATCCTGGGCTTCATCAGCAGAGGGGTGGCAGCAGGGACAGGGAGGGGATTGTCCCTCTCTGCTCTGCCTCAGCTGGAGTCCTGTGGCCAGAGCTGGGGCTCCCAGTACAAGAAAGATGTGGGAACTGGTGGAGAGGGGTCAGAGGAGGGACAGGGAGGTGATCAGAGGGCTGGAGCAGCTCCCCTATGAGGAGAGGATGGGGGAGCTGGGCTGGGTCAGCCTGGAGAAGAGAAGGCTGTGGGGGGACCTCACTGCAGCCTGCCAGTCCCTGAAGGGGGCAGAGACACAGGAGGGGAATCAGCTTGTTCAAGGGCAGAGACTGGCAGGACAAGGGGGATGGAGTGAAGCTGGAGGAGGGAAGGTTTAAATTGGTTATTAGGGGGAAGTTGAGAGTGGTAAGGGGCTGCCCAGAGAGGGGGTGGGTGCCCCATCCCTGGGGGTGTTCAAGGCCAGGTTGGCTGGGGCCCTGGGCAACCTTGTGTAGCTCCAGGCCTGGAGGTTGGTGACCCTGCCTGTGGCAGGGGGCTGGAGCTCTGTGACCCTTGGGGTCCCTCCCAACCCAGACCATTCTATGATAGCACAGTGGCTCCCATTTAACTCCTCACTCCAGTCACTGCTGGCTTCCCCTTCCATTTCTTTCCATGGTTTGAAACAAGGAAATGCAGGAAGAATATTCCACATACTATGAAATTGAGGATTTCTTCCAGGAATCCAGTACATCCAGCCTTTTTTGGGAGATATTTCCAGGGGGAAAATGAAGAAACATGGTCTCCAAATATCTTCCTGAGGTGTGGAAATAATTGTGGGGTTCTGCCAGCCTCTGATTGTCACACTGATATGGCTGCTCATTAGCAAGACGAGCTTAAACTCCTCCCTGTTTCCTTTTAGAACTCCTCTTCCTGATTTATCCCAGCTTATAATACCTGCCCCCTTTTAAAATTCCCAGATTGAATAGCTAAATCTTTTTATAATCTTACATTTTATGCCTTACCCAACCAATTTGGGTGTTTAGCCACCGCTTCACCCTCAAATATTTGGAATTTTCTTTATTGGGCTCTCAATTTCCTATTAATTTTCCTCATTTTATTAAAAAAAAACCCTCTGTTTTATCAACCATCCTAGCATTTTGAGGGTTGGAATAACCCCAGCAGCTTTCATTTCCCCCCTCAAACTGTCTCCCAAAGCATCTGTTTTGTCTCCCATCTCCCTTTTTTCTAAGCATCACGGCCTCAAAGGACGACCATCGAGCGTGGGTGGTGGTTCCTCACACCCCTCCAAAGTGTGGAATTGCTTAAAATAAGTTAAAAAGCAAATTAAAAAAAGAAATCCTACCAGGACCTGATGGGTTTGTTCTACCTCTTCTCCCCTCTGAGCCTGAAGTTTGGGCTTTTCCCATTGGAATAAAAGCTTTTCCTCCTCTTTCCCCATCTTTTCTGAGGTTGAGCTGTCCTGCTCCTTCCTCCTTTACGTTGTTTATAGCCATTTTCTTTCATAATTTGAAATTTAAAGCACTTTTTTCAGCTCTTGGAGCTTTGCTTCAGGTGCTGAGGCAATGAAATAGGTGGCTCCTCAGCGGTGCCATGACTGAGGAGGGTGTTGGGGTGCAACTTGCCTCTCTTCCCGCCTTTCCCCTTGCCACTGGGTTGGTTTTAAGGTGATTTAATCCATTTTTGAGGCAAAATGTGAGGGGGAAGCTTGCAGATTACATCAAATTGGTTGCTTTTAAGCTGATTTAAGCCATTTTGGGGCAAAACGTGAGGGGGAAGTTTGCTGATTACATCAAATTGGTTGCTTTTAAGCTGATTTAATCCATTCTGGGGCAAAATGTGAGGGGGGAAACTTGCCAATGACATCAAGACAGTAATTTTTAAGCTGATTTAAGCCATTTTAGGGCAAAACCTGAGGGGAAAGTTTGCAGATAACATCACCTTGATTGCTTTTAAGATGATTTAATCCCTTTTGGGGCAAAACATGAGGGGAACGTTTGATGGTGACATCAAATTGGTTGCTTTTAAGTTGATTTAATCCATTCTGGGGCAAAATGTGAGGGGAAAGTTTGCCTTGATAGCTTTTAAACTGATTTAAGCCGTTCTGAGGCAAAACATGAGGGGAAAGTTTGCAGATAACATCACCTTGATTGCTTTTAAGATGATTTAATCCCTTTTGGGGCAAAACATGAGGGGAAGTTTGCTGATTACATCAAATTGGTTGCTTTTAAGCTGATTTAAGCCATTTTGGGGCAAAACATGAGGGGAAAGTTTGCAGATAACATCACCTTGATTGCTTTTAAGCTGATTTAATCCATTCTGGGGCAAAACTTGAGGGGAAAACTTGCCAATGACATCAAGACAGTAATTTTTAAGTGGATTTAAGCCATTTTAGGGCAAAACCGTGAGGGGAAAATTTACTGATGACATCGAGCCGGCTCCTTTTAAGCTGATTTAATCCATTTTTGGGGCAAAATGTGAGGGGGAAGTTTGATGGTGACATCACCTTGATAGCTTTTCAGCTGATTTAATCCCTTTTGGGGCAAAACATGAGGGGAAAGTTTGCTGATAACATCACCTTGATAGCTTTTAAGCTGATTTAAGCCATTTGGGGGCAAAATATGAGGGGAGAGGTTGCTGATAACATCACATTGGTTGGTTTTAAGCTGATTTAATCCCTTTTGGGGCAAAACATGAGGGGAAAGGTTGCTTGATAACATCACATTGGTTGGTTTTAAGCCATTCTGGGGCAGAACGTGAGGGGAAAGTTTGCTGATGATATCAAATTGGTTGCTTTTCAGCTGATTTAATCCATTTTGGGGCAAAACGTGAGGGGAAAGTTTACAGATTACATCAGATTGGTTGCTTTTAAGCTGATTTAATCCATTTTTGGGGCAAAACATGAGGGGAAAGTTTGCAGATTACATCAGATTGGTTGCTTTTAAGCTGATTTAATCCATTTTTGGGGCAAAACATGAGGGGAAAGTTTGCAGATAACATCACCTTGATAGCTTTTCAGCTGATTTAAGCCATTTGGGGGCAAAACATGAGGGGAAAGGTTGCTTGATAACATCACATTGGTTGGTTTTAAGCTGTTTTAAGCCATTCTGGGGCAGAACGTGAGGGGAAAGTTTGCTGATGATATCAAATTGGTTGCTTTTCAGCTGATTTAATCCATTTTGGGGCAGAACGTGAGGGGAAAGTTTGCAGATTACATCAGATTGGTTGCTTTTAAGGTGATTTAATCCACTCTGGGGCAAACCTTGAGGGGAAAACTTGCCAATGACATCAAGACAGTAATTTTTAAGCGGATTTAAGCCATTTTAGGGCAAAACCGTGAGGGGAAAGTTTGATGGTGACCCCAAGCTGTGGGGTGAGGTAGACACTCCAGAGGGATGGGATGCGATCCTAAGGGCTCTGGCCAGGCTGGAGGGTTGGTTCAGCCAGGCCTCTGCTCAGGAGCCAGGCTGGCTTGGCCCGGAGAAGAGAAAGCTGCTTCTGGGGAGAGCTCTGAGCCCCTTCCCCTCCCTCGAGGGGCTCTGGGAGAAGGGCTGATCACCCGGGAAGGGGCGATGGCTGCGAGCTGAAGGAGGGGCAGGGCTGAGTTACAGCTTGGGCAGCGCCGGCACCGTGGCACCGTGGCCGCCGGCTCCATAGTGATTCCACACACACAACCCCCCCCCAGCCCAACCCCCCTCGGACGCCATAATGCGGCGTTGAGGGAGGGCGAGAAAGGCAGCGAGCGCCACGTCCCCGCCCAATGAGGAGAGGGAATGGCTATGATTGACGGGAGGGAGCTCTGCTGAAGGAACAGGGAGGAAAGCTTTTCAACCAATAGGATTAGGCGACGGGTGCCGGCGGCGGCTCGCTAGCCAATAGGTGAGGCGGGAAGGTCGCGCCTCTCGCTAAGCTTGGACCAATAGTTCAGCGAGGGGGCGGGTTCTTGGAGAAGGGCCAATAGAAGAGCTTCGTGGGCGGGTCAGAGCGGCGGTGAGGCCCAATGGGCGGCGGGTGCCGTGCGCCTGCGCAGCGGGGCGCTCGGGCGGGCAGTGCGGCGCCGCTGGCTGGAGGCGGAGGGGAGAGATGGAGCAGGGATATGGCGGTAGGTGCGGGGCGGCCCCGGTTCCCTCTCCCTAAGGCTACGGCTCGGGCCGAGAGCGTCTCGATCCTCCCGCTGCCTCAGCGACGGGCTCCCCGTAGGGTTAAGAAGGGAGGAGGAGAGAGGAGGGGGGAATCGATCCCTGCGGGGAGCTTTGCGCCCGCCTCCCGTGAGGGGGCGCCGCCGCTGATTGGCTAAGCGGCGCGTCGCTCATGGAGAGGGCGTTTCTGATTGGTTGGCGGCTGCTAGGTAGGGGGGGTTGGGGGGGGGGAGGCAGGTTCCCCTCCCCCCCCCTTCCCTCCTCCCTTCAAGCGGGTGTGGGGGGGGCGGAAATGGAGCCGGTCCCATTTCTACAGACGACACAAAATGGCGGCGGCGCCGACACGCCCCCCGCCGCGTGCGCGCCGGTCCTTCCCCCCCCCCCCCCCCTTCTCCTTCCCCCTCCCCCCCTTCTCCTTCCCACCCCCCCCCCCTTTCTCCTTCCCCCCCTTTCTCCTTCCCCCCTTTCTCCTTCCCCCCCCTTTCTCCTTCCCCCCCTTTCTCCCTCCCCCCCTTCTCCTTCCCCCCCCTTCTCCTTCCCCCCCCCTTCTCCTTCCCCCCCCTTCTCCTTCCCCCCCCTTTCTCCTCCCCCCCCTTCTCCTTCCCCCCCCCTTCTCCTTCCCCCCCCCTTCTCCTTCCCCCCCCCCTCCTCCTTTCCCCCCCCCGCTCCTCCTTTCCCCCCCCCCGCTCCTCCTTCCCCCCCCCCCGCTCCTCCTTCCCCCCCCCCCGCTCCTCCTTCCCCCCCCCCCGCTCCTCCTTCCCCCCCCCCGCTCCTCCTTCCCCCCCCCCCCGCTCCTCCTTTCCCCCCCCCCCGCTCCTCCTTTCCCCCCCCCCGCTCCTCCTTCCCCCCCCCCCCCGCTCCTCCTTTCCCCCCCCCCCGCTCCTCCTTTACCCCCCCCCGCTCCTCCTTTCCCCCCCCCCCCGCTCCTCCTTTCCCCCCCCCCCCGCTCCTCCTTTCCCCCCCCCCCCCGCTCCTCCTTTCCCCCCCCCCCCCGCTCCTCCTTTCCCCCCCCCCCCCCGCTCCTCCTTTCCCCCCCCCCCCCGCTCCTCCTTTCCCCCCCCCCCCGCTCCTCCTTTCCCCCCCCCTCGCTCCTCCTTTCCCCCCCCCGGCCTCCTTCCCTCCAATACTTCCCATCCCCCCAATACCTCCGCCCCCCCATTCCTCCCTCCATCCCCCTCAATCCTTCTTCCATCCCTCCCCAATCCCCCTCCAATCCCCCCCCTCCCATGCCCTCCCCCCTTCCAATCCCCCCTCTCCCATCCCCTCCCCCCTTCCAATCCCCCCCCACTTCCAATCCCCCCCAGCCAGGACCACCCCCTCCAACATCCCCCCCCCTCCAGCCAATCCCCCCTCCCCAGCCAGGACCCCTCCTCCCCTTAATTTATCCAGCGGGGGCTTCACCCCCCTGAGGCGTTTCCCTCCTCCCCTCTCTAACGTTCACCAGTGAGAAGGTGTCAAATAGAGCCTGAGGAAGCTGGTGGGAGCCCACCATCGCCCTTCACATCATTCTCTGGCCCTGGGGAAACTCTTTTGGGGGGAAAAAACACCTGCCCAGAGCAAAGCTTTCCCTACACTGCCTTTCCTTTCTCTTCCTGCTTTTCCCCCAGCTCTGCTGGGAAGCAGGGATTGAGCTGGAAGGATGCTCTGTGATAATCAAGGGGTTTGATGGCACTTAAAATACGCTCAGTGCTTCGTTTGTAAGAGGCTTGTTAATGAGCAGGAGGAGGGAGAGATAAAACAGTCTTAAAATCACCATCATCCCCCCCCAAATGTAAAAAAATTCAGGGTTTGCCTCTAAAAGTTGGAAAATTTGGCCCAAAAATTAAAAAAAAAAAGGAAAATTTGCCAAAAAAAGAGAGGAAGATTTGGTTAAAAAAAAAAAAGCTGGAAAACTTGGCCAAAACAAAAAAGGCTGCAAAAATTGGCCAAAAATAACAAGAAAAATTTGGTTAAAAAAAAAAAGGCAGGAAAATTGGCCAAAATAAAAGGAAAAATTGGTTTAAAAAAAGGCAGGAAAATTGGCCAAAAAAAGGGAAATTTGGTTTAAAAAAAAAAAGGCTGGAAAATTTGCCAAAAAAAGAGGAAAAATTGGTTCAAAAAAAAAAAGGCAGGAAAAGGCAGGAAAACTGGCCAAAAAAAGGTAGGAAAATTTGGCCAAGAAAAAAAAAAGGCTGGAAAATTGGCCAAGAAAAAAGGGAAAATTTGGTTAAAAAAAAAAAGGCAGGAAAATTTGGCCAAGAAAAAAAAAAAGGCTGGAAAACTTGGCTTAAAAAAAATGGCAGGAAAATTGGCCAAAATAAAAAAAGGAAAACTTGGTTTAAAAAAAAAAGGCAGGAAAATTTGCCTAAAAAAAGTGGAAAATTTGGTTTAAAAAAAAAAAAGGCAGGAAAACTTGCCAGAAAAAGTTAAATTTGGTTAAAATAAAAAAGGCAGGAAAATTTGGGTGAAAAAAGGGAAATTTGACTTTAAAAAAAAGGCAGGAAAATTGGCCAAAATAAAAGGAAAACTTGGTTTAAAAAAAAAGAGGAAAATTGGCTAAAAAAAAAGAGGAACATTTGGTTTAAAAAAAAAGGCAGGAAAATTTGGCCAAGAAAAAAAAAGGCAGGAAAATTGGTTAAAAATAAAGGAAAAATTGGTTAAAAAAAAAGGCAGGAAAATTGGCCAAAATAAAAGGAAAATTTGGTAAAAAAAAAAAGGCAAGAAAATTGGCCAAAATAAATTGGCCAAAAAAACCAAGAAAAATTTGGTTAAGAAAAAAAAGGCAGGAAGACTTGGCCAAGAAAAAAAAAAGGCTGGAAAATTGGCCAAACAAAGAGGAAAAATTGGTTCAAATAAAAAAGGCAGGAAAATTGGCCAAAATAAAAGGAAAATTGGTTAAAAAAACAAGGCTGGAAAATTGGCCAAAAAAAAAACAAGGAAAATTTGGGGTTTTTTTTTTTAAAAAGGCAGGAAAATTGGCCAAAATAAAAGGAAAATTTGGTTCAAAAAAAGGCAGGAAAATTTGGCCAAAAATAAAAGGCAGGAAAATTGGCCAAAAAAAGAGGAAAATTTGGCCAAAAAAAAAAGGCAGGAAAATTGGCCAAAAAAAAGTGGAAAACTTGGTTAAAAAAAAAAGGCAGGAAAATTGGCCAGAAAAAGAGGAAAATTTGGTTAAAAATAAAAGGCAGGAAAATTGGCCAAAAAAACCCAAAAAAATTTGGTTATAAAGAAAAAAAGGCAGGAAAATTGGTCAAAATAAAGAGGAAAAATTGGTTGAAAAGAAAAAAAGGCAGGAAAATTGGCCAATAAAAGGCAGGAAAATTTGGGTAAAAAAGAAAAGGCAGGAAAATTTGGCCAAAAGAAAAAGAAAAGGCAGGAAAATTTGGCCAAAAAAAAGAGGAAAATTTGGTTTAAAAAAAAAAAGCTGGAAAATTTGCCCAAAAAAAAAGGAAAATTTGGTTTAAAAACAAAAAAGGCAGGAAAACGTGGTTTAAAAAAGAAAAGGTTGGAAAATTTGCCAAAAAAGAAAGGAAAACTTGATTAAAAAAAAAAAAGCTGGAAAATTTGGCCAAAACAAAGAGGAAAATTTGGCCAAAAAAAAGAGGCAGGAAAATTTCTGCTTCTATAAAAAAAATCAGGGGGATGATGCTGGAAAGAAAAAATAGCAAAACTTGGTAAAATTAGCAGCTGCCTCCAAAAAGATGATGATTTTTTGTGGCTGAAATGTAGCAAAATCAACCCAAAAGTTAAAAGGAGGAAGGAAACACGTGTAGGTTTGGGGTTTGTGCAGCTTCTTCCACAGCCAGGGAGTGTTTGGAAAGAATCCAAGAGTTGGAGGGGTTGGAAGGGACCTGGAGAGCTCCTGGAGTACAACCCCCCTGCCAAAGCAGCTCCCCAGCTCATCCTGCACAGAGAGGCATCCAGATGGGGCTGGAATCTCTCCAGAGGAGACTCCACACCCCCTGGGCAGCCTGTCCCAGGGCTCCCTCACCCTCACTGGGGAAAAGTTCCTCCCCATGTTGGTGTGGAACTTCCTGTGCTCCAATTTGCAGCCATTGCCCCTTGTCCTGTCCCCACAGACACTGAAAAGGGGCTGGCCAATTCCCCCTGCATCCCCTGCTTCAGATATTGATAAACATTGATTAGGTCCCACCTCAGTCTTCTCTTCTCCAGGCTGAACAGCCCCAGCTCTCTCAGCCTCTCCTCCCAGGGGAGATGCTCCAGGCCCTTCATCATCTCCTCAGCCTCCTCTGGACTCTCTCCATGAGATCCCTGGCTGTTTGATCCCAGGGAGCCCATGGACTCTCTCCAGGAGATCCCTGGCTGTTTGATCCCAGGGAGCCCAGCACTGGACACAACACTCCAGCTGGGGCCTGAGCAGGGCAGAGCAGAGGGGAAGGATCCCCTCCTGTCACCTGCTGCCCACACTCCTCTTGATGCCCCCAGGATCCCATAGTCTCTCTCAGCCCCAGGGCACACTGCTGGCTCATGGCCACCCTGTCACCCACCCAGGACCCCCAGGTCCTTCTCCACAGAGCTCCTCTCCAGCAGCTGCTGTCCTGATTCCAGCAGTTATCCCTTCCCAGGGGCCAGACTCTCCACTTGCTTTAGTTGAATCTCATCTGGTGTCTCCCTGCCCAGCTCTCCAGCCTGGCCAGGTCTCTGGATGGCAGCGCAGTGTCTTGCCTGTCACCCACCCCTCCCAGCTCTGTACCATCAGCACTTGCTGAGGGTGGGTGCTGTTCCCTCATCAAGGTGTCAAGATATTAAACAGGACTGGACCCAACACCCAGCCCTGGGGAACACCACTGGTCACAGGCCTCCAGTCAGACTCTGCTCCACTTAAAGGGAAGAGAAAGCACAGATTTGCTGTGGGGGTGACCAGGAAAGAACTAAGGGAGAGACATTTGGGGTGTCAAGATAATTTAGCTCAGTAGGAAATAATTCTGCTTGGAGATCAGATTATTTTTTCCCATGGGAATGCTAAAATAAAGGTTAAAAAAGTGGGATTTTTATTCCATGGAGAAGCAGAAGCTGAGATTCCCAGTGAAACTTGGAGCCATCCAGCTTTTGATTGCTCAACTGAGACCATCCCAAGGTGGTGTGGTGGTTTGGAGCTTATCTGCTACCCTTGGAGTGGGTGAAGGTGTCAAGGGGGTAGGGTTTTGAATCCCAATTTCCTCCTGGAAAGCTTGGGAAGGGATTTTCAAATGGAGGTAAAGATTGATTTATTGCTGAGAAGACAAGTCACTGTTGTGATGTAAAGGAGCTGGTGATGTCACCTGGTGATGTCACCTGCTGCTTCCACCTGGGTAAATCCTTCATCCTGCTGCTGTTGTCCACCTCATTAGCTGGAATCTTGTAATTAGAGAAGCGTAGGGACCTTGATTTATTTAATGAGCTGGGATAAAGAGTGCTCACTTCTCATCTCTGATATTCCCTAAGGAAAAGGATATGGAATCTAGACGACCTTCCTTCATCTGACTTTGGTTCTTGGGGTGATTTCTCCATCATTAATCTTGAGCACCTTCAAAAAACCTCAACAAAACATCAGGCAGAGCTTTTTTGGGGGTGTTTCCCAGACAAGTAACACCAGCCTAATCAATGATTTGATTGGTTCTAAAGTCAATTAAGGGTAGAAACAAACCCCATGATGCCAGGGGAGACTGAACTGATGGCTGCCCTCTTCTCCTTGCAGGTTATGGCACCTGGAATACTGGAGCTGCCAACGCTCAAGGTGAGTTTTGGGGTTGAAAAACATCATTTTGGGGTATTTCAGGGTTAGAATAAACCCTATTTTGGGCTCCTTTAGCCAGGATCACCTATTCTAGGAGCAGTTTAAACACCTTTAGAGGGATATATCACACCTTTTATACTCCTAATTACTGCTTGGAATTCCCAACTCCTTCTTTTCCCGTTCTCCAGGGGATTTTTTCCTACCAGTAAAACCCAGTTAGGTCTGTTCAGTCTCTGAACTTTTAATTTAGTTGTTTTTAAAGCTAAAACTCTTCTCTTTTTTTTCCCTTCCCTGTTCAGGTTCCTATGCCACCAATGCCACGAGTTGGCAAGGTAAGTTCTAAAAACTCCTTGTTTCTCTCTCTGGGCTGCAGCTTGGTGGAAAAATCCCTCTGGTTTTAGGCTTGGGAGATGGGAAGGTTGGGAGATGGGACCCCAAGGATCACACAGCTCCAACCCCTCTGCCACAGGCAGCACCACCAACTTCCAGGCCTGAATCTCTTGATATTCCTCCCATTCAAACCCCAGTTTTCTTCTAAAAGAGGCCAACCCCACCTGTGGTGTGTTGCCTGATGAAGAGCTCTTCCCATCTAAACACTTCCAGATCCTCATAGCTTTCAAATAACCTCCTAATTTTGGGTTTATATCCCTTTTTTTTTTGGCCAGGTTATGAAGGCTACGACTACTACAACACCCAAACTACCGCCGCTAACACAGCCGCCACCTACAACTACGCTGCTGCCACCTCAGGCAGCTGGGAAACCCCCAAAACTACTGATCTGAGTATGAACACTGAGGTCAACGCTGCCATGCCAGTGGCTTCCTACCCCTCTGAGTCTTCAGCAAATGAGAATTCAGATTCCATCATAGCTAAAATCAACCAGAGGTTGGATATGCTGTCCAAAGAAGGCAGCGGTGCCACAGGGGAAGGCATGGAAGACCAGGAGAGGTGACTTGTTTCTTCTTCTTTCTTTGGGATGTGGGGTGGTTTGGCTTTGGTTAGAGGCCAAATAGCCAGAGTGACTTGTTCTATCATCTTATTTCTTTGGGATGTGTGGTGGTTTGGCCTTGGTTAGAGGCCAAATAGCCAGAGTGACCTGCTTATCTTCTCATTTCTTTGGGATATGGGGTGGTTTGGCCTTGGTTAGAGGCCAAAGAGCCAGAATGGCTTGTTTTATCATCTTATTTCTTTGGGATGTGTGATGGTTTGGCCTTGGTTAGAGGCCAAATAGCCAGACTGACATGTTGGTTAGAGGCCAAATAGCCAGAGTGACTTGTTCATCTTCTTATTTCTTTAGGGTGTGTGATGGTTTGGCCTTGGTTAGAGGCCACATAGTCACCAAAACTGCTCTATCACTGCCCTTTTCAACCAAAAAAGGGAGAAAATGGATCTATTGGGAGGTTTAGGATTGGGGATAAGGACAGAGAGGGATCACTCATTAGTATCATGGGCAAAACAGACACACGCACCCCCCACCTTCCCCTGCAGCTCTGTGGGGTCCCACCCACAGCAGACAGTCCCCCACAAACTCCTCCAACCTGAGTACTCTCTACTGGGAGTCATCTCCTCACCACAGGCCTCTCAGCAGGACTCCCTTCCATAGGGTGCTGACCTTTGGGCCCAGACTCCTCCATCCTGGTCCCCCCTCAGAGTCACAAGTCCTCCAGCAAACCTGCTGTGGGGGTGGATCAGTCTCTTCACAGGCTGTAGATGGTCTCTGCTCCCCCTCCTCATCCATGGGCTCTGAGGGGACACCCACTTCACCATGGGCTTCTCCACAGGTTGCAGGGCAATCTCTCTTTCCAGCACCCAGAGGGCCTCATGCTTCCTCCTCTCCTCCTCCTTCCACGGCCTTGGTGTCAGCCCAGCTTGTTACATATTCAGCCTGGAGAAGAGAAGGCTGTGGGGGGACCTCACTGCAGCCTGTCAGCCCCTGAAGGGAGAAGAGAAACAGGAGGGGAACCAGCTTGTTACAGGGCAGAGACTGGCAGGACAAGGGGGATGGAGTGCAGCTGGAGGAGGGAAGGGTTAGAGGAGATACTAGGGGGAAGTTGAGGGTGTTGAGGGCTGGAAGGGGCTGCCCAAAGAGGTTGTGGGTGCCCCATCCCTTTGGGGGGGTGTTCAAGGCCAGGTTGGATGGGGCCCTTGTGTAGCTCCAGGCCTGGAGGTTGGTGGCCCTGCCTGTGGCAGGGGATTGGAGCTTTGTGATCCATGGGGTCCCTCCCAACCCAAACCAGTCCATGATTCTATGATCTCACTCCCTTCTCTGGTGGCAAAATGCATCTGCCTGGGGTTATTTTCTTCTCACTGTGATTCCCAGAGGTGCTGTGACCATTGCTGATGGGCTCAGCCCTGCTCAGCAGCATCTCCAGCCTTGAATCTGCCCATGTTTACTCCAGCCTGAGGATTCATTTCATCTCAAGGGAGGTTTATCCACATTAATTCACACCTAGGAAGAGCTGAGGGAGAAGGAGAAGCAGCTTTGACCCAGGGGGAAGCTTTTGGGATCTGTTTCTTCCCCTGGGAAAAACTAATTCAGAGAGGTTTAGTGCTGTATAAAGTTAATGAGGAAGGATTCCTGCTCACAGAGCTATGCAATAAACCCTGATCTTTTTAAATAAAGTATTATTTTTGCCTGAAATATTTATATATATTTTTTTTTTGCCTGAAATACATTTAAATCTATATTATTTTACCTGAAGTATTTTCAAATCTATATAATTTTGCTTGAAATATTTTTAAATTATATTTTGCATGAAATATTTTTAAATCTATATTTTTTGCCTGAAATCTTTCAAAATCTATAGGGTTTTCCCTGAAATATTTTTAAATCTTTATTTTTTTGCCTGAAATCTTTTGAAATCTCTAGGGTTTTGCCCAAAATCTTTCCAAATCTATGGGATTTGGCCTGAAATCCTTTTAAATTTCTATATTTTTGCCTGAAATATTTAAAAATCTATAGGGTTGGGCCTGAAATCTCCTTAAATCTATAGGGTTTGGCCTGAAACCTCTTTAAATCTCTCCTTTTTGGCCTGAAACCTTTTTAAGAGATCTCATTCAAAAAAATTAGATTTAAAGATATTTCAGGCCAAAAAGGAGAGATTTTAAGAGATCTCATTCCAAAAAATTAGATTTAAAATCTCTCCTTTTTGGCCTGAAATCTCTTAAAATCACTCCTTTTTTGCATGAAACCTCTTAAAATCGCTCCTTTTTGTCCTGAAACCTCTTAAAATCTCTCCTTTTTGGGCCTGAAACCTCTTTAAATCTCCTTTTTTGCATGTAATCTCTTAAAATCTCACATTTTTGGCCTGAAATCTCTTAAAATCTCTCCTTTTTGGCCTGAAACCTCTTTAAATCTCTCCTTTTTTAGCCTGAAACCTCTTAAAATCTCTCCTTTTGGGCCTGAAGCCTCTTTAAATCTAATTTTTTTGAATGAGATCTCTTAAAATCTCTCCTTTTTGGTCTGAAACCTCTTTAAATCTCTCCTTTTTTGCCTGAAACCTCTTAAAATCTCTTTTTTGACCTGAAACCTCTTAAAATCTCTCCTTTTGGGCCTGAAACCTCTTTAAATCTATATTTTTGGGCCTGAAACCTCTTAAAAGCTTTCGCTTTGGGCCTGAAACCTCTTTAAATCTCCTTTTTTGCATGAAATCTTTTAAAATCTCACATTTTTTGCCTGAAATCTCTTAAAATCACTCCTTTTTTGCATGAAACCTCTTTAAATTTCTCCTTTTGGGCCTGAAACCTCCTAAAATCTCTATTTTTTGGCATGAAACCTCTTAAAATTGCTCCTTTTTGGCCTGAAACCTCTTAAAATCTCTCCTTTTTTGGCCTCAAACCTCTTTAAATCTAATTTTTTTGAATGAGATCTCTTAAAATCTCTCCTTTTTGGCCCTGAAACCTCTTAAAATCTCTCATTTTTGGCCTGAAACCTCTTAAAATCTCTCATTTTTGGCCTGAAACCTCTTAAAATCTCTTCCTTTTTGGCCCGAAATGCTGCAAAAAGAGGCGTGGGTGACCGAAAGCGTGCGGTACACAGCGTTTTAACACACGATCATCCCGTTTCCCTGACCCACATCATTTGGATTGGGATTAAACCACCCCCCCACCACCACCCATGGCATATCCAGGAGGAGGGGGGGGGAGATGTGTGTGTTTTAATTGTATCCCCTGACTCTTCTCCTCTTCCCCCCTCCCCTTCCAGCTCTTTCAGATTCGAGTCCTTCGACTCCTACGACTCGCGCTCTTCCCTCAACGACCGCGACCTCTATCGCTCCGGCTACGACTACGGAGAAGTCGGAACCGATCGGAACGATTCCTTCGGCAGCCAATTCGATAACCGAAGGGATCAATCCCGTAACAGAGGAAACAACTACAACCTCACCCGGGGACGGGGTCAAAACCGCGTTCAGAACCGCGGGCGGTTGAACGCCTTCAACCGCGCCGATCACTTCATCCCTTCCTCCAGCTCCGAGCGCCTCTCAGCTCGCTGGAATGAGTTGAACTATATGGGTGGGCGTGGGATGGGAGGTGCTGGATCCAATAGGCTCCCATCCCTCTTTTCCCAAGCCCTCGTTCCCGATTATGGCGACTACGGAGACTACGGTGACTATGGAGACTACGGCGACTACGGGGATTACGGCGACTACGGGGATTATGGGGATTATGGAGACTATGACTATGGCATGATGGGGATGTCTGGCATGGGAATGGGACGCTATGGGAATATGCCCTATGGAATGGGGAGGCAGAGAAACAGAGACAGGATGGGGACGGTGCCCTGGCACATGAACGCGCTCATGGTGAGTCAGCAGTGTTGTCTGCTTTGATTTTTGGGGGGGTGGGGGTGGGGGGTTTTCCTTATCTCATTGTCCTTGAGCGACCTTGTGTAGATCCAGGCTCTGCCTGTGGTAGGGGGGGTTGGAATTGTGTGATCTTTAGGGTCCCTTCCAACCCAGACCAGTTTGAGATTCTAGGATTGGGATGGGATTGGGTGCCCCATCCCTGGAAGTGTTCAGTTTGGCTGGGGCCCTGGGCAACCTTGTGTAGCTCCAGGCCTGGAGGTTGGTGGCCCTGCCTGTGGCAGGGGGGTTGGAACTCTGTGATCCTTGTGAGTCCCTTCCAGCCCAGACCAGTCTGGAATTCTTTGGGATTGGGATTGCCTGGGCAACCTTGTGTAGCTCCGGGCCTGGAGGTTGGTGGCCCTGCCTGTGGCAGGGAGGTTGGAGCTGTGTGATCCTTGGGAGTCCCTTCCAACCCAGACCAGTCTGGAATTCTTCTGGATTGGGACAGGCTGCCTAGAGAGGGGGTGGGTGCCCCATCCCTGGGGGTGTTCAAGGCCAGGTTGGATGTGGCCCTGGGCAACCTTGTGTAGCTCTAGGCTTGGAGGTTGGTGGCCCTGCCTGTGGCAGGGGGGTTGGAGCTGTGTCATCCTTGGGATCCTTTCCAACCTGGACCATTCTATGATTCCACCACCTCCATCATGGGATAATTCACATCATCTCCTAGATGATGAGCACAGCATCACCCATTTACACTTCAAATCCAACCTCTGAGTGCTTACCCCCATCCCAAATCCCCTCCTTAAGGGCCCTTTTGTTGACAAAAAGAACTCAACAGGCTCCCAAAAATTCCAACTTCTTTAGGAAAGCAGAACATCACCTATTTACACTTAAAATCCAACCTCTTGAGTCCTTACCCCCATCCCAAATCCCTTCCCTGAGGGCCCTACAATCCTTTTATAGCCAAAAAAAAGGCTATAAAAAAGCTTCAGGCTTCCAGAAATCCCAACTTTTTATGGAAATGGATGGAATCATTTGATTTTTTAAGCTTAATTAGGGTTTGGGGGTTTATTTTGCCACCTGATAATGAATGGATACAACTGATTTCCTTTTAGCCCAAGAGAAGAGGGTTCCGAAACCGTTCCGGGGGGCGATCGGACAGCGAAGGAGGAGGCCGCAAACGGAAGCAATCTCAGAGTGGGGATGAGCCAGACAGCAAACAGGCCAAGACAGACAGTGAAGGAGATGACACTGAGAACGGTATGAACCTCCTCTCCTCCCAGTTACCCCTTCCTTTTTAACTGGTTTCTCTTTCAGTTCCGTTTCAAACCTGTTGCCTCTACTTTTGGTTTTACTCCTTGTTGTTAAAATCCTCCTGGGAGTCCACAGAGTCTTAAGACACCCAATAACCTTGAGTATTTTGGGGGAGGGGGGCTGGAAGTAAGAGCAGAGTTCACAGTGGGACACACAGTGAGAGACCAGTGAACACTCTGGGATTTTAACTGGGGTTTGGGGGTTGTATCGTGGTTTATTGGGGACCTTTTGGGGTGTTAAGTGGGAGAAAAGTGGGACTTAGGGATGTATTAGGGACCCTTTGGGGTGTTAAGTGGGAGGAAAGAGGGACTTAAGGATTTATTAGGGAACCTTTGGGCTGTTTAGTGGGTGATAAAAGTTACTCTAGGGATGTATTAGGGACCCTTTGGGGTGTTAAGTGAGGGAAAAGTGGGATTTAGGGATTTATTAGGGACCCTTTGGGGTGCTAAGTGGGAGAAAAATGGGTCTTAGGGATTTATTAGGGAACCTTTGGGGTGTTAAGTGGGACTTAGGAATTTATTAGGGACCCTTTGGGGTGCTAAGTGGGAGAAAAATGGGACTTAGGGATTTATGAGGGACCCTTTGGGGTGTTAAGTGGGAGAAAAGACGGGCTTAGGGATTTATGAGGGACCCTTTGGGGTGTGAAGTGGGAGAAAAGTGGGACTTAGGGATTTATGAGGGACCCTTTGGGGTGTTTAGTGGGATTTAGGGATTTATTAGGGACCCTTTGGGGTGTTAAGTGGGTCTTAGGGATTTACTAGAGACCGTTTGGGGTGTGAAGTGGGAGAAAAGTGGGACTTAGGGATTTAGTAGGGACCCTTTGGGGTGTGAAGTGGGAGAAAAGTGGGACTTGGGGGCTTTATTAGGGACCCTTTGGGGTGTTAAGTGGGAGAAAAGTGGGACTTAGGGCTTTATTAGGGACCTTTTGGGGTGTTAAGTGGGAGAAAAGAGGTACTTAGGGATTTACTAGGGACCGTTTGGGGTGTGAAGTGGGAGAAAAGTGGGATTTAGGGATGTATTAGGGACCCTTTGGGGTGTTAAGTGGGAGAAAAAAACCCTCCCCCCTGTTAACACCCACTAAATGATTTCTCTTGTGTGCAGCAGATGAGGGTGAAGGAGAGGAAAAATCAGGAGATGAAGCTGACAGAGGTGTAAGTAATTCCTTTTTTCCCCCCTTAAATTTGGGAATATTTAAACACTTGATCAATTTCCTCTGCTAATTTGACCACATTAAGGGGCAGAATATTTCAAGTCCCCCAAACCCAGTGTTTTTTAGCCCATATATTGAATGATTATTTGCTCCTTGGGTTTGAATTTCCCTCAATCTAAATTTCCCAGAGGGATTTCAGACACCTTGGGACCCAGAGATCACTTTGGGAGGGGTTGAATTAGGACCTTGTGTTTGTAGGAGTTGTAAATAACACCAACATCTTTCTTTTGTGTCTCTTTTTTGTTTCCCCAGGAGAATTGGGGTGATTTGATGGAGGAAGGTAAGGGGTTACCCCTTCTTTTCCTGCTCTGTGCTCCTCCTGGAACAACTTCTACTCTGAATCATTCCCTTTACTCTATTTTCTTCTCAACGCAGAGGAATGGATGTTGCTTTAATTTTGAAGGGCAGAGTAAAAGAAAATCATTTAAACCAAAGAATTTCCCACCTGAGGCTTCAATCACCTGTTTAAATATCCAAAAGAATTGGGAGTTAAACCACTTCTAATCTAATATCCACGTTGTGTAAAGTGGGTGAATCTGGTTTAGCTGCTTTGGGAGTGGGTGGGTTTGGTAACTCCCCAGTGTATGTGGAGAAAAAAAAAAACCCCAGTGTTTTCTTGCTGCTTTGATTTCAGGATTGAAATTGGGGTGGAGATGGGTGTTAATATTCCCTCTGATACCCAATTCTGGGCTCCTTTCCCTAGGAAAAGATTGGAAGTGAATTAATTACCTGAGTTCTGCCTCTTCACCTCACAGCTCTTTGCCCTAAAATGCTGCCCAGATGAGCTGAATCGTTAGTGCTCTCTCGTTTTCCCATCAATTAATGAGGTTATTGGGAATTCCACAGGAGAAATAGATCCAAAACCTTAATTTGGAGACCTCAGGAAGAAACCCCAGGAGCTTTGGGAGTCCTGGGGCCTGGTTTTGAGGGTCCTGGGGCCTGGTTTTGAGGGTCCTGGGGCCTGGTTTTGAGGGTCCTGGGCCTCATTTTGTGCGGTCTTGGGCCTGGTTTTGAGGGTCCTGGGCTTCATTTTGGGGCACCCCCGGGCCTGGGATTTGGGGCATCTCTGGGCCTGGTTTAGGGCGGTCCTAAGGGCCTGAGTTTAGGGGTGTCCTGGGCCTGTGTTTTGAGGCACCCCATGGCCTGGGGCCTGGGTTTAGGGGCGTCCTGGGGCCTAGGGCATCCTGGGCCTGGGGCCTGGGTTTTGGGGGGTCCTGGGCCTGGGGTTTGGGGCATCCTGGGCCTGGGGCCTGGATTTTAGGGTGTCCTGGGGCCTGGTTTAGGGCAGTCGTAAGGGCCTGGATTTTGGGGGGGTCCTGGAGCCTGGATTTTGGGGGGGTCCTGGGGCCTGGATTTTGGGGGGGTCCTGGAGCCTGGGTTTTGGGGGGTCCTGGGGCCTGGATTTTGGGGCATCTCTGGGCCTGATTTGAGGGGCCTGGGCTTGGTTTAGGGTGGTCCTAAGGGCCTGGATTTTGAGGTCTCCTGGGCCTGATTTGAGAGTCCTGGGCCTCATTTAGGGGGGGTCCTAAAGTCTTGGATTTTGGGGGGTCCTGGGGCCTGGGTTTTGAGGCACCCCTGGGCCTGGGGCCAGGGTTTAGGGGCGTCCTGGGGCCTGGATTTTGGGGTGTCCTGGGCCTGTGTTTTGAGGCACCCCATGGCCTGGGGCCTGGGTTTAGGGGTGTCCTGGGGCCTGGGTTTTGAGGCACCCCTGGGCCTGGGGCCTGGGTTTAGGGGCGTCCTGGGGCCTGGGGCATCCTGGGCCTGGGGCCTGGATTTTGGGGGTCCTGGGCCTGGGTTTTGGGGGGTCCTGGGCCTGGGGTTTGGGGCATCCTGGGCCTGGGGGCTGGATTTTGGGGGGTCCTGGGGCCTGGGTTTTGGGGGGTCCTGGGCCTGGATTTTGGAGCAACCTGGTCCTGATTTGAAGGGCCTGGGCCTGGATTTTGGGGCAGTCCTTACGGGCCTGGATTTTGGGGTGTCCTGGAGCCTGGATTTTGGGGAGGTCCTGGGCTTGGATTTTGGGGCATCCTGGGGCCTGGTTTGAGGGTCCTGGGCCTGGATTTTGGGGCATCCTGGTCCTGATTTGAAGGGCCTGGGGCCTGGGTTTTGGGGTGTCCTGGGGCCTGGATTTTGGAGGGGTCCTGGGCATGGATTTTTTGGGATCCTGGGGCCTGGATTTTGAGGTGTCCTGGGCCTGATTTGAGGGTCCTGGGCCTGGATTTTGGGGCATCCTGGTCCTGATTTGAAGGGCCTGGGGCCTGGGTTTTGGGGTGTCCTTAAGGGCCTGGATTTTGGGGTGTCCTGGAGCCTGGATTTTGGGGAGGGCATCCTGGGCCTGGATTTTGGGGAGGTCCTGGGCCTGGATTTTGGGGTCTCCTGGGGCCTGGATTTTGGGGTCTCCTGGGGCCTGGATTTTGGAGGGGTCCTGGGCATGGATTTTGAGGCATCCTGGGGCCTGGTTTGAGGGTCCTGGGCCTGGATTTTGGGGTGTCCTGGGCCAGATTTGAGGGTCCTGGGCCTGGATTTTGGGGCATCCTAGTCCTGATTTGAAGGGCCTGGGGCCTGGGTTTTGGGGAGGTCCTGGACATGGATTTTGGGGCATCCCAGGCCTGGATTTTGGGGTCCTGGGCCTGGTTTTGAGGATCCTGGGCCTCATTTTTTCCCCTGTGGTTAGAATTTGGCTTGAGAGTATTTCCATAGACCAAAAAAGTTGGCATTTCCCAAAGCTGAGAGTAAAAAGGGAACCAAGAGAAACACATTCCTCTTTTTTCCTCCCTCCCCAGCCTCTGGAGATGGATGTGAAGATGAGGATGAGGAGGTGAAGAAGAAGAGGGAGAAGCAGCGGAGAAGAGACAGGATGCGTGACCGTGCTATGGACAGGTGAGGGGGCATTGTGTCTCCAGGCTTTGCTTTGGGGTGGGGGGGGGGGGTTCCCCCTTTTTTTGTGTGTTTTATGACTTTTTAGAGAAACTTGTGTTAAATACTCAAGTTTTTGAGGTCAGGAAGGTGCTTTAAGTAGCCAAGACTGACAGCAAAGGCGCCTTGTGAACTCAGGGATCACAGAATCTTAGGGGTTGGAAGGGACCTCAAGAGATCATGGGGTCCAACCCCCCTGCCAAAGCAGCTCCCCAGCTCATATCACATAGATAGGCGTCCAGATGAGACTTGAATCTCTCCAGAGAAGGAGACTCCACACCCCCTGGGCAGCCTGTCCCAGGGCTCCCTCACCCTCACTGGGGAAAAGTTCCTCCCCATGTTGGTGTGGAACTTCCTGTGCTCCAGCTTACAGCCATTGCCCCTTGTCCTGTCCCCACAGACGCTGAGAAGGGGCTGGCCAATTCCCCCTGCCACCCATGTCTAAGATATTTATAAACACTAATTAGGTCTCCCCTCAGTCTTCTTTTTCCAGGCTGAAGAGACCCAGCTCACTCAGCCTTTCCTCATAGGGGAGATGTTCCAGACCCCTAATCAACTTTGTCGCCCTTCTCTGGGCTCTCTCCAGGAGATCCCTGGCTGTTTGATCCCAGGGAGCCCAGCACTGGACACAACACTCCAGCTGGGGCCTGAGCAGGGCAGAGCAGAGGGGGAGGATCCCCTCCTGTCACCTGCTGCCCACACTCCTCCTGATGCCCCCAGGATCCCATTGGCTCTCTTGGCCACCAGGGCACACTGCTGGCTCATGGCCACCCTGTCACCCACCAGCACCCACAGGTCCCTCTCCACAGAGCTCCTCTCCAGCAGCTCCTGTCCTGATTCCAGCAGTTATCCCTTCCCAGGTGCCAGACTCTCCACTTGCTTTAGTTGAATCTCATCTGGTGTCTCCCTGCCCAGCTCTCCAGCCTGGCCAGGTCTCTGGATGGCAGCGCAGTGTCCTGGGTGTCACCCACCCCTCCCAGCTCTGTACCATCAGCACTTGTTGAGGGTGGGTGCTGTTCCCTCATCAAGGTTGTCAATGAAGATATTAAACAGGACTGGACCCAACACTGACCCCTGGGGAACACCACTGGTCACAGGCCTCCAGTCAGACTCTGCTCTACTGATCACAACCCTCTGAGCTTGTTCCAACAGCCAGTTCACAACCCACCTCCCTGCCCACTCGTCTATCCCTTGTTTCCTCAGCTTCTCTATCAGGATGTTGTGGGAGACAGTATCAAAAGCTTTGCTAAAGTCGAGGTAGATGACACCCCCTGCTCTCCCTCCATCCACCCAGTTGGTAATAACATCATAGAAGGCTGTGAGATTGGTTGAGCACGATCTCCCCTTGGTGAATCCATGCTGACTGTTCCTCATGACCTTCTTCTCTTCCAGTTGTTTGGAGATGGCATCCAAAACAAGCTGTTCCATCACCTTTCCAGGGACAGAAGTGAGGCTGACTGGCCTAGAGTTACTGGGATGCTCTCATCTTCTCCATGTTCTCATTAAGCTGAATTTATTCCTTCTTTCTTTTGCTTTAGAATCCAGTTTGCCTGTTCTGTCTGCAAGTTCAGGAGTTTTGAGGAAGAAGAGATCCAGAAACATCTCCAGAGCAAGTTTCACAAGGAGACTTTACGTTACATCGGTACCAAACTCCCAGATAAAACCGTTGAGTTCCTGCAGGTAAAGTGGGTTGTTTGCTGTTAGCTTGACCCTTTCCTGCTGCCTGGTTTTGGGGGGGGTCATGGGCCTGGTTTTGGGGTGTCCTGGGCCTCATTTTAGGCAGTTCTGGGCCTCATTTTGATGTTCCTGGACCTGGTTTTGAGGCATCGTGGGCCAGACTTTAGGGTTCCTGGGCCTGAATTTTGGGGCATCGTGTGCTGGATTTTGGAGCACCTTGGGCCTGGATTCTGGGGTGCCCTGGGTCTTATTTCAGGGTATGGACCTTGTTTTGGGGGTACTGGGCCTCATTTTGAGGTTCCTGGGCCTTGTTTTGGGGAATCATGGGCCAGACTTTGGGGTTCCTGGGCCTGGATTTTGGGATGCCCTGGGTCTTATTTGAGGGTGTGGGCCTTGTTTTGGGGGTCCTGGGCCTCATTTTGGGCAGTTCTGGGCCTCATTTTTAGGTTCCTGGGCCTGGTTTTGGGGCATTGTGGGCCAGACTTCAAGGTTCCTAGGCCTGGGTTTTGGGGTGCCCTGGGTGTTATTTGAGGGTGTGGGCCTTGTTTCAGGGGTGCCCCAGGCCTTGTTTTGGGGGTCCTGGACCTCATTTTGAGGTTCCTGGACCTGTTTTTGGGGCATCGTGGGCCAGACTTTAGGGTTCCTGGGCCTGGATTTTGGGGCATCATGTGCTAGATTTTGGGGCACCTTGGGCCTGGGGGTTTGGGGCACCCTGGGTCTTATTTGAGGGTATGGGCCTTGTTTTGGGGGTCCTGGGCCTCATTTTGGGCAGCTCTGGGCCTCATTTTGATGTTCCTGGGCCTGGATTTTGGGGCACCTTAGGCATGGATTTTGGAGCACCTTGGGCCTGGATTCTGGGGCGCCCTGGGTCTGATTTGAGGGTATGGGCCTTGTTTTGGGGTGCCCCAGGCCTTGTTTTGGGGGTTCCTCATTTGGGGCAGTTCTGGGCATCATTTTGAGGTTCCTGGACCTGGTTTTGGGGCATCATGGGCCAGACTTTAGGGTTCCTGGGCCTGGATTTTGGGGCGCCCTGGGTCTGATTTGAGGGTATGGACCTGGTTTTGGGGTGCCCCAGGCCTTGTTTTGGGGGTCCTGGGCCTCATTTTGGGGCAGTTCTGGGCCTCATTTTGATGTTCCTGGGCCTGGATTTTGGGGCAACTTGGGCATGGATTTTTGGGTGCCCTGGGTCTTATTTGAGGGTATGAGCCTTGTTTTGGGGTGCCCCAGGCCTTGTTTGGGGGGTCCTGGACCTCATTTTGAGGTTCCTGGGCCTGGATTTTGGGGTGCCCTGGGTCTTATTTGAGGGTGTGGGCCTGGTTTTGGGGTGCCCCAGGCCTTGTTTTGGGGGTCCTGGGCCTCATTTTAGGCGGTTCTGGGCCTCATTTTGAGGTTCCTGGGCCTGGATTTTGGGGTGCCCTGGGTCTGATTTGAGGGTATAGGCCTGGTTTTGGGGTGCCGCAGGCCTTGTTTTGGGGGTTTCTGGGCCTCATTTTGGGGTGTTCTCAGCCTGATTTGAGGTTCCTGGGCCTGGGTGGCCCTGGACCTAGATTTTGGGGCGCCCCAGACCTGGTGTGAGAGCCCTGGGTCTGATTTTGAGGTTCTTGGGCCTGATTTGAGGGTCCTGGGCCTGGGTTTTGGGGTTCCTCAACCTGAGTTTTGGGGCATCCTGGGCCTTGATTTGAGGGTCCTGGGCCTGGATTTTGAGGTTGCTAGGTCTGGATTTTGGGGTGCCCTGGGCCTGATTTTGAGGTTCCTGGGCCTGATTTGGGGTTCCCAGGCTTGATTTGGGGGTCCCAGGCCTGATTTGAAGTTCCTGGGCCTGATTTTGGGCATCATGGGCCTGATTTTGAGGTTTCAGGGCCTGATTTGAGGGTCCCAAGCATGATTTTGGGCATCCTAGACCTAACTTGAGGGTCCCAGGCCTGATTTGAGGGTCCTGGGCCTCATTTTGGGCATCCTGGGCCTGATTTGAGGGTCCCAGGCCTGATTTGAGGGTCCTGGACCTGATTTTGTGCATCATGGGCCTGATTTTGAGGGTCCTGGGCCTCATTTTGAGGTTCTTGGGCCTCATTTTGGGCATCCTGGGCCTCATTTTGAGGTTCTTGGGCCTCATTTTGGGCATCCTGGGCCTGATTTGGGGGTCCTGGACCTGATTTTGTGCATCATAGGCCTGATTTTGAGGTTCCTGGGCCTCATTTTGGGCATCCTAGGCCTCATTTTGAGGTTCTTGGGCCTCATTTTGGGCATTCTGGGCCTGATTTTCAGGTTTCAGGGCCTGATTTGATGGTCCTGGGCCTGATTTTGGGGTCCTCGGGCTGATTTGAAGGTCCTCAGCCTGATTTGGGGGTCCCAGGCCTGATTTGAGAGTCCCAGGCCTTATTTGAGGGTCCCAGGCCTGATTGTGTGCATCCTGGGCCTGATTTTGAGGTTCTTGGACCTCATTTTGGGCATTCCACACCTGATTTGAGGATCCTGGACCTAATTTTGGACCTTCTTATTGCATCACCCCATGACATCACACCCCCACTCTGCCATTCCTCAAGGATTTTCCCATCAGGAGGGATAAGAAATTACCAGAATTGATCCAGAAAAGCCAGACACTAATACTCCAGAGGATCATCTTTGCCCTCTCCATGTGCAGAGCTGAGAAAGGAGAGATCAAAACTGAGTTGTTTTCATTTCCCAGCTGACCCACGTTGATGTTTTGGGATCATTTTTCAAGGATTTTGGGATGCTGATGTGGGAACAGGCTTCTGTTTGGCTCTGATTTCAGAGGACACTGAGTTTCCTCTCCTTCCCTTGCAGGAATACATCATCAACAGGAATAAGAAGATCGAGAAGCGACGCCAGGAGCTGACAGAGAAAGAAGGCACCAAACAGAAACCAGATCCTTTTAAGGGTAAGAATCCTTTCTCCTCCTCCTGGGAGGACTTGGGGGGGGTGGAAACCTCTCAAAAATTGTTGATTTTTAAACATTTTAGTGGCTTTTTGGTTAAAACCAGGTGGATTTTGTGGTGTTGATCTGTTCTGGTGAGCGATGGGGAAGAAACCACCTTCGTTTCCTCACCGTGCTTGTTCCCTGCTCCAGCCTGAGGAGTGATGAGCTGGGGTGTGGAGTAGGGGGGGGGGGGGGGGGGCTATAAAATCTAAAATCCAAGCCTAAATAGGGGGGAGGAATCACCCCAGAGCCAGAGGGTAATGTGAGTTGTGCCCTTCCTCCTTGATTAAATAAGTTTTATGGCGAGACAGGCTGATTTTTGGGGTGAAACAAGTTGATTTAGGTGTTATCCCTGTCCCTCTTCCCCTACACTCAGTTACTCCATCAGAATGATGTCTTTTAGAGAGGGAAAACTCTCTTCTCCCCATCTTGAAGTGACACACAGGAATGTTTTGGCATCTCCAGAAGGAATTTGGGTGCCAAATCACCTCATCAACCCCTCCAAAATCTCCCCCCCTCCTCAAATTAAGGAGCTCCAAGGTCTCATTTCTCCCTGTCCCTCTCGTAGGGATCGGGCAGGAGCATTTCTTCAAGAAGATTGAGGCAGCTCACTGCATGGCATGTGACATGTTAATCCCAGCTCAGAACCACCTTCTCCAGAGGCACCTGCGATCTGCTGATCACAACAGGAACCGCAGGGTAAGTGATCCCACTCGATCCTGCTCGATCCCACTCCAATCCAGAGCTGTTTTCCATCATCACAGGATATAGCCAAGCCCTGTGGGGGTGGGAAGGGGGGTTATTAATGACCTCAGATGGATTCAGCTCACACCAGGCAGGCTGAAACACTTCCTCTTTCTACCTTTTCCATGCTTGCTAGAGATGAAAATGAACAATTCCCTTTGAAAGGGGGATTTGAGGGTTGATAAACGAACTGGAATCAATTAATAAATTAACAATTAACAATAAAATGAACAATTCCCTTTGAAAGGAGGATTTGAGGGTTGATAAACGAACTGGAATCAATTAATAAATTAACAATTAACAATAAAATGAACAATTCCCTTTGAAAGGGGGAATTTGAGGGTTGATAAACGAACTGGAATCAATTAATAAATTAACAATTAGGCTTCAGACACCTTGGATTTACCACCCTGACCCCCTCCCCCCCTCCCCCTCCACCCCGACATCTCCTTTCCCTTCTTTCCCAGATGGCTGCAGAACAGTTCAAGAAAACCAGTTTACACGTGGCCAAGAGCGTCCTGAATAACAAACACATCGTAAAGATGTTGGAAAAATACCTCAAGGTGAGTAAAACCTCTGTGTGTTGGCAACTCCTCATCCTCACCAACCCCTGGAACACCGGCAACACCACGGCGGAACCGCGGCTCGCCGGGGGTGTCGGTGACGGGACATCCGATGGGGAGAAGAGTAGGTTGTGCTCTGCTGCTCTTTATATATATATAATTTAATCTTTAAATCTTGGGTCTGGTTTCTTTTCTCTGGAGGTTGTTTTCACCACGGCTTCATGTTTGGTTGGTGGTGGTTTATGTGTTTTTGGTGGTTGTTCCTTGTTTCCTTTGGTATTTTAACTTGTAGGTTGGACCATAGCGTTCCCGGGCGCGGGTAGATCCTTTCTGAAAGCAGAAAAGTCATGAAAAGAAAGGAAAATAGCACTAACCCCCCCCCCCCCAAAAAAAAAGAACCTCTAGTTCCCCAAAGCCACCCCTCGAGCTGTGGCTTGGTGGGGGACGCTCAATGCCCCCCAAGTTTGGTTCCCCCCCCCTGAAGTGCAGGGAAAGGAGCGTGCGGGGTTGGAAGTCATCGCTCGAGTCCCACTGGGGTTGAATCCTGTGTGGACACAGTTCTTGGCCCACCCATTAAAACTCCTCACCAAGGGGGTATATTATTATTATTTATATTATCATTATTGTTATTAGCATCATTGTTATCATTATCATTAAGTAATACACTCCTACTTACTATTATTAAATTATTTAATACAAATTCTTATCGCTCACTATTATTTAATAATACTTAATTGGCAAGAATCACTATCATGTCATAATAATTTATATAAAGTATATAATTTATATTATATACTTCTATATTTTATTATAAACTTATATAAAGTTTATAATTTATATAAAGTATATAAATTATAGGTCATTTGCTAGTTAATAATATTTAATTAGCAATTATTAGTATTATTTAATAGAATTTATTTTATGTTATTCAATATATATTAATTGTAAATAATTTATTATTTACTATTATTTAATTAGTAATAATTATCACTTCATAATAATAGATTAAATACTTTAATATTAATTATTTTATTGTCAATAATTTACTGTTAGTTAATATTTGATTAGTAATGATTACTATAATTTCATAATTTATACTTATTTAATATTGTTTAATTATTGATCACTTACTGCTATTAATCCTGTAATATTATTGAATAATATAGTATTATTTAATGATAATAATGATAATATATCCCCTCAGTATAAAAATTAAATTATTTATATTCCTATTATCATTATTGTTACAATTACATAATAATATTCAATATTGTTAATATATTTAATTCTAAATATCTTATTATTAAAAATTAATTAGCTGTAATTACTATAATAATATCTAATAATGTCAGTTAATATAAATTATTTAATTGTAATCCACTTGCTATTATTATGTGATATTATTGAATAATGTAGTAGTATTTAATGATGATGATGGTAATGATGATGATAATAATAATGATAATAATAATTAACTTTTAATTTTATACCCTAAAAAGCTGGGACCAAACTCCGGAGCACCCTGAATTTGGGGAGGGGATGGGTGTTGGAGACACCCTCGTTAGCCCCTCATTAGCCCCGTTCCCATCTGCTTATCAGAGCTGAGATGGAGCAGGAAGGAGAGTGAGAGAGAGGAAAGGTCAGGATTTAGGGATGGTTTAAACCCAAAGCAACGTTGGGAATTCCAGAAGGAAAAGCTGGAAGGCGACCGCGGATGTGAGAGCACGAGGGGAGGGGGTAAATCCAGCGGGATCCTCCGCGGGATCCGCGGCGAGGGGTTAACGGGCAAGAGAGAGAAGGGGGAATAATCCACAACCTCCTCGCCACGTGAAGACAAAGAGAAGCTCTTTTGGCTACTCATTTCCCTGGGAATCCAGGAAAAACCCAGGAATCCAGCAGGAAAACGAGGGCAGGGAGATGCCCTCACATCCCCCACACCCCCCCGTACACTATGAGGGGGGAACACAGATGGTTGGTTGTTGGTTTTTTCTCTCCCCCCACCCCCAAAACCCCTTTTCCTTCCCCATCCCACCAGCATCACGGTTTTATTTTTGGTCTTAAAACCTCGGATTGAGCGAGCTCTCATCAAGGGGAGGAAACAACACACACACCCCCCCCCAACTTTACAATTCCACACATTTTCCCCCCAAAAACCCAACTGTGACTCCACTTTCTGGGTCCAGTGAGGAAAACAAAAAAGAGCCTTCTGAGAGTTGATCGGCGTCGGACGCCCGTGTCTCTCTTCTCTTCCATTTAAACCCCGGCCTCTCATACACGTTGAACAAGAGGGTGAGATTAAAACCCTGCGGTACCCCACAGGAGCCAAAGGAAAACTCCTCGGGGCAGACGAGGTGCAAACCTCTGGGATCTCTCTTGGAGAAATGAAAATGAGGAAAAAAAACAAACCCCCATCTCCAAAAACACGTTAAATAAACCCAAAAAAAACCAACCAACCCACCCCACCCAGAACTGCTCAAGTGCAACTCCCGTCTACCCCCTGCCAGGGTCCGCAGGCGCGTCCACACCTCCTCATGATCAACGGTATCAAAGGCTGCCGGCAGATCTAATAATGAATCGGCACGGGCGCCTGGGCCACAGCGGCAGGAGGAGATCTACGGCTCCATCCCAGCACCGTCTCCGTATCATTCCCCAAGGTTCAAAACCAGACTGAAAATGGGGTGTGGAGGAAAATCTAAGGATTCCAGGTAAATTTCCCAAGAGCCGCCGCCGCCGCTGCCTCGCCAATAAACGTTCCCGGCAATTTGGGGGTTTTTCTTACCCCCACCCCCCCCTACACACTCTCACTCCCCCCTTTTGCCTCTTCCTGAATGGAAAAAAAAAAGCCGGAGAACGTAGAGCGAGAGTAATTAAGAATAATCAAGAGCTTTTGAATTCTTGATCATCGGCCTTAACGATTCCTCCTCGGAGGGATGGCGGGATAAAACTCGCCCTTTCCCAAGGGAAGCAAGTGACAGTCTCCACCACACGTGGACTTCACGTTGCCTGGTAGATTTACCAGCGATAATGGACATTTTTGGGTCCAAGATGGCGAGGTAGAATGGATATATTCCCACCTCCCAGCCCACCCCCCCAAAATCCCAGCCCTTCTCCATCTCTCTCGCCACCTCCCGTAGGGTGCGATCCTCAAACCGGAGAAGATGGATACGTTGAGGTTTTTAACCTCCACCTTGCATGGATCTTCTCTCTTCTCAGCTGAGCTTGGGCTGAGTCTGATGGATGTGGATTTATAATCTGAGGGGTTGGGGGTTGTTTTGGTGTGTCTGTTGGGGGTGTGGGATGTGTGGGAGGGGTGGGAAAGGAAAAAATAAGGATGGGAAGGAAAAAATAAGGATGGAAAGATAAAAATAAGGATGAGCTGGAGAGTTGTGTTGGGTTTGGTTTGGTTTCCACCTGCTCCTTGCTTACCAAAAATAACCCCCCACCCTCTTTTTCCCACGGCGGTCAGGTGAGTGAGGAGCAGGGATGAGCGGGGAGGAAGAAAGGAAGGAAGGTAACAAGAAAAACTAAAGGAAAAGGAAAAAAACTTGGGAATTGTAGGAAGTTTTCGTCCTTGGCTTGCGCCTCCAGGTGTGTGGGGCGCCTCTCCAGTGGAATCCAGGTTATACCCTTGGCTCTGACCCCGTGAGCGCTCACTCTGCACCTCTCCGTGTTAGGATCTGCCTGAGCGAGGTAGAAAACAGACCTGGAAAAAAAAACCACCACAAATTCCCCAAAAACCATGGAAAACCTTAAAAATCCCCCACAAAAATTAGGAATGAGTCCATCCCGAAACCTTCCAGAAGGTTCTGGTGGCCCCCAGAGTCTCATCCTGGCTGCAAGATGCGACGCCAGCATCTGGATTCTTCAGTCTCCTGAAAACTTAAAACCCAACCTCCCCAAAAACACCTAAAAACCCCCCAAATTCCCCCCAAAATAACCCCAAACTGGTGAAAAAACGGGATGAAAAACCTGGAAGCATCGACGCTCCTTTTCCCTAATCCAGAAAAGGGGGGAAAAATGGGAATCCAGCTGCTGGTGCCTTGAAACAGGGAACGGAGGGTTTGAGGAATTAGAAATTCCTTAGGAATTGGAATCGGATGGCTTCAAATCTTTCCATTCCTCCTGGGAACGAGGAGCAGAGCTGCCATGCTTTGGTGGTGACACCGACGCGGTGTCAGTGCGGAACTGAGGAGCTGGCCCCGTGCCGGTAGCGGGAATTTTTCCTTCTTATTTAGGGATTTTCCTTCATATTAAGGGAACTTTCCCTCAAATTTATCAGTTTTTCCCTCATGTTTAGTGGTTTGTAATTCATATATAGTGGGTTTTCTTTAATATTTAGTGACTTTTCCTTCATACTAGTGACTTTTCATATTTAGTGATTTTTTTTTCCTTCATATTTAGTGATTTTTTTCCTTATTTAGGGATTTTCCTTCATATTTAGGGAATTTTCCTTCAAATTTATTAGTTTTTCCCTCATGTTTAGTGGTTTGTACTTCATATATAGTGGGTTTTCCTTCGTATTTAGGGATTTCTTCTTCATACTTAGTGACTCTTCCTTCATATTAGTGACTTTTCCTTCATACTTAGTGACTTTTCCTTTCATACTTCGTGACTTTTTCCTTCATATTTAGGGATTTTTCCCTCATGTTTAGCAGTTTTCCCCTCATGTTTAGCAGTTTTTCCCTCATGTTTAGTGACTTTTTCCTCATGTTTAGTGGTTTGTACTTCATATATAGTGGGTTTTCCTTCGTATTTAGGGATTTTTTTCTTCATACTTAGTGACTTTTCATATTTAGTGACTTTTCCTTCTTATTAGAGGGATTTTCCTTCATATTGAGTTGATTTTCCCCTCATGTTTAGCAGGTTTTCCCTCATGTGTAGTGGTTTTTACTTCATATATAGTGGGTTTTCCTTCATAAATAGTGATTTTCCTTCGTATTTAGGGATTTTTCTTTCATATTTAGGGATTTTTCCCTCATGTTTAGTGGTTTTTACTTCATATATAGTGTTTTCATATATATAGTACTTCATATATAGGGTTTTCCTTCGTATTTAGGGATTTTTCCTTCTTGCCGAGCGCCCTTCCCCTCAGGCCGAGCGCCCTTCCTGCCCTTCCCCCTCAGTCTGAGAGCCTTTCCCCTCATCTAGAGTGGGTTTTCCTTCACATTTAGTAGCTTTTCCTTCACATTTAGTAGTTTTTCCTTGTTTAGTGATTTTTTTTTCCTTCACATTTAGTGGGTTTTCCTTCACATTTAGTGGGTTTTCCTTGTTTAGTGATTTTTTTCCTTCACATTTAGTGAGTTTTCCTTCACATTTAGTGGGTTTTCCTTGTTTAGTGATTTTTTTCCTTCACATTTAGTGGGTTTTACTTCACATTTAGTGATTTTTTTCCTTCACATTTAATGGGTTTTACTTCACATTTAGTGGGTTTTCCTTGTTTAGTGATTTTTTTCCTTCACATTTAGTGGGTTTTCCTTGTTTAGTGATTTTTTTCCTTCACATTTAGTGGGTTTTCCTTCACATTTAGTGGGTTTTCCTTGTTTAGTGATTTTTTTCCTTCACATTTAGTGGGTTTTCCTTCACATTTAGTAGTTTTTCCTTCACATTTAGTAGTTTTTCTTCCTTCAGTGATTTTTTTCCTTCACATTTAGTGGGTTTTCCTTGTTTAGTGATTTTTTTCCTTCACATTTAGTGGGTTTTCCTTGTTTAGTGATTTTTTTTCCTTCACATTTAGTGGGTTTTCCTTCACATTTAGTGGGTTTTCCTTGTTTAGTGATTTTTTTCCTTCACATTTAGTGGGTTTTCCTTCACATTTAGTAGTTTTTCCTTCACATTTAGTAGTTTTTCTTCCTTCAGTGATTTTTTTCCTTCACATTTAGTGGGTTTTCCTTGTTTAGTGATTTTTTTTCCTTCACATTTAGTGGGTTTTCCTTCACATTTAGTAGTTTTTTCCTTCACATTTAGTAGTTTTTTCCTTGTTTAGTGATTTTTTTTCCTTCATGTTTAGGGATTTCTCCTTCACATTTAGTGCTCTTTTCCTTCATATTTATGGATTCTTTCTGCTCCTTCCAGCACGGGATCTTTTATGGGGAGTTCTCTCTCTCTCTCAATCCTTCAGGATTCTCCAGAAATCATTGTAATTTTCCCACTGTTTGAAGAATCATTGATTAATATTTTCTTTAATTAATTTAATTTCTTTCCCGTTGCCGAAAGGAAAACACAAAAAAACCCTTTTCTAAGGTTTCCTCACTCTTCCTTTCCCATCTTCTTTGCTTTGATTTCCTTCTTTTTCCACAGGGAGAAGATCCTTTCACGGATGAAATCACAGATGGGGACGTGGATGAAGCTTTAGAAGAGGCGGCGACGGCACCACCGGCGAGAGAACAACCGAACCAATCACCACCGTTCCTGGTGAAACGATGGAAACTCCGGAATCTTCTGAAGAATTTTCCAAACCTGAGGAATTTCTTAAAAATTTAGGGGAGCAAGATCAACCCCCTAAACCCTTATTGATGCCCCCGTTCCTGCAGATGATGAGCTGGAAGGTGAGGAAGCGGCGACAGCGGAAGCGACGGCGACTTCCGCTTCGGAAGCGGCGGAGGAAAAAACCACTTGTTGCTTCTGGAAAACCCCCAGAAGCGCTGATTTCTCCCCAAAATGAAACTGAGGGTGGTTGGGCAGGCAAGAGGAGGAGGAAGAAAGCGGCAACACCGCAGCAGCAGGCTGCAGGGAGGAAGAGGAGGAGGAAGATGCTCCACCGCCAGCTACGGATCCGCAGCGGAAGAACTGTGATGAATTCCCAGAAGGTGACGTAGAATCTTTAATTATTCTCTTAATTAACAAGGAAGGAACTGGGTGCTTCGTTAGGGAGCAGCCCCCTCCCCCTTCCCTGAACCTCATTAAGTTTTAATTTTAATTCCTTTTTTCCCCCCCTTCATTTTAGGATGAAGAGCGCAGGAGCCGTCCCCTTCCCCTGAGAAACCCTCCAGCTGCAGCTCTGCTTGGTGGTTTTCTGGATGGGGATGGAGGGGGTTTGGGGGTGGGAGGTGTTTTTTTCGGGAAGGGGGGGGGGAGGGGGGGGGGGTGGGTGTTGTGGGAGGGGTGGGCAGTGGAATTTTAGGAAGAAAAAGGCCAAAAAGTTTGGAAAAAAGAATAAAGCAGCAATTCCAGCCGGCTTGTTGGGTTGTACATGTGGTGGAGAAGCTGGCAATTCCCCCCCCCCCCCCACACACACACACCTTGAAATTGCCCAATTTAGGGAATTTTGGGAGTTATTTCCCCCCTTAAAAAGGTGAATTTCCTCCCAAATGAGAAAATTTGGTTGGTTAATTTAATTAATTCTCATTAGGGAAAGGGAAGGGGGGAGGGTGTTGAGCTGCGTTTCACTCTGGGAATTGAAAATCCATAGGTTTTCTCCCAAAAAAAACCCTTTTTGGGGGGGTTTTGCCTCCTCTTCCTCTGTCCCCTTCCCAGGATGCTTCTTTTTGGGGAGGGGGTTTTGCCTCCTTTGCCTCTTGCCCCTTCCCAGGATGCTTCTTTTTGGGGAGGGGGTTTTGCCTCCTTTGCCTCTTGCCCCTTCCCAGGATGCTTCTTTTTGGGGGGGATTTTGCCTCCTCTGCCTCTTGCCCCTTCCCAGGATGCTTCTTTTTGGGGGGGGGGGAGTTTTGCCTCCTCTGCCTCTTGCCCCTTCCCAGGATGCTTCTTTTTGGGGGGGAGTTTTGCCTCTCCTGCCTCTGTCCCCTTCCCAGGATGCTTCTTTTTGGGGGGGGGGGGTCCCTCCTCTCCCTCTTGCCCCTTCCCAGGATGCTTCTTTTTGGGGGGGATTTTGCCCCAAAACCCCTGTTTTTTGCCCCAAAACCCCACCCCACCCCCCTTCCCCCACAGCCCTGAGCTGTTGGGGGGGGGGGAAAAAGGCGGGAATTGGGGACCCCTCCGCCTGCCTGTGTCATTCCCCATCCTTCCCCGTGACGTCACACGCCGCCTCAGCCGAGGCTTCCGCGTCCCGCCCTTTTGTCCCGCCCTTTTCCCCCCCTCCCGTGACGTCACGAGAGGGTGGGCGGGGACTCAGGCGGGGCCCGCTTTTTGCGCCGTGACGTCAGGCGCAGCGCGGTGAGGTCAGTGCGGCGCCGCTACCGGACCCGCTGCCCCCCTCGGTGCCCGGCTTCCCCTCCTTCCCCACCCCCCCCCTTCTTTCCCTCCTCGTCGCGGTCCCCTTTCCCCCCCCCATTCCTTCCTTCCCTCCCTCTCTCCTCCTCCTTCGGCCGCTCCGGGACGCCTCAACCCTCCGCGACCCTCTCGGCTCCGCCTCCGCCTCCTCCCGCCGCCTGAGGTAAGCGCTGGAGCCGCGGCGGAGGGAGCGGCCTAAGGGAAGGGAGGGTGGGTGGATGGATGGGGGGGGGGGGGGGCGTTGCCGGGATTCACCAACGCCTCTTACGTCGCTCCGCCGGCGTAACCCGCATTGCGTAATGCGGCCGCTGCGTCAGGTGAGGCCTACGTAAACTGCGGCGCGGAGCCCGCCCGGAGGGTTTTGAAGGCCTTCTGCGCAAACAGCGTAAAGCGAGGTTGGTGTTTGGGGATGGGGAGGGGGGGTGGGGGTGCGGGGACGCTGGTGGCGTAGCGGCGGTCACGCGCCGGCTGCGTGAGAGTGGAGGGTGGGTGGGTGTAGGGAGTTGGGGAGGGGGGGGGGAAGTGCAGCGCTTTCTCCGCACCGTACGGACTTTGCGCAATCCTTGGCCTTGGCTGTTTGGAGGGGGAAGCGGCCCGTACGGAGCGGCGAGGGGCTGGGTGGTGAAGAGGGGTAGCGGGGAAGGCGCTGCGTCCTCGGTGGAAGAAGCAGCGAGCGCCCTCCCGCTTGCGCTCTCTGGGTTACGCCGTTAGCGTGAGGCCGGCGCGGCTGTACGCCGTTTGCGTATGGGGGGCTGGGAAGCTGGAGGGCGGGGGGGAGTGTGTGTATATATGTGTACGCGGGAGGGGGGGGGGGAGGAATGGCGTAACCCGGTCGGCGCTGCGCCGTTAGCGTAGTTCCGGGTGTGTGTATGAGGTGGGGGTGTGTGTGTAGGTGGGCGGGGGGGGAGGGTAGAGAAGCGTTGAGTTACGCCGTTCTCCTAGGTCCGGTTCGGGCCGCGTTACGCTCTTAGCGAACCGGTACGCAGAATGCGTGCGGGTGGGGCGGGGCGGGGCGGGCAGCGCGGGGGCACTTCCTGCCGCCGCCATTTTGTCGGCGGACGGGAGGAGGAAGCGGCGGCTCCTGCGCCGAGGTAAACGGCCAAGGCCCGGCCCCGCGGCCCGCGGTGAGTGACGCCGCCTCCGCTCCCCTCCTCGCCCTTCGGCCCGGGGAAGGGGGGAGGGGGCGAAGGAGAATCGGAATCCTTTCCTAACTGGGTAGGAACGGGCCGTGTTGGGGGTGAGGCGGCGGAAGGGGGAGGGGGGGGGGTGGAGAGGGAAGCTCCCGCCGCGCCGTTAGGCCTAGGCCGCCCGCCCCCGCCCTCCGGCCAGGCCCTGCAGGCCTCTCGCTTGAAGCTGAGGGGAGAGGCCGGGTTTAAAGGCTTGGAAAGAGGAACAGCGAGGTTTGAGGGGGGGGGTGAACAGCGAAGACCCGCTCGGTAGCTGGGGAGAAGGGAGGTTAAAGCCGGGAGCGGGGTTGTGCGTCTGTGTGCCCGCCGGCTCGGTGCCCTTGGGGAGGAGCTGGAGGAAGGAAGGGAAGAGGGAGGGAAGGGGAGAAGCGGGGGGGGGGGGGGGGGGGGGGGGGGTGGTGGCGGTGCCTTCCCGGGCTGGCCCTAAAGGTACCGACCCGCCTTCTCCTGCCTCTCCCCACCACTTCCCCGCCGTAACACCGGCTCCGCCTCATCCTCCGCCGGCGTTCGCTTGCTCCTTGGTCCCTTCTCAAGCTTTCAAACAGGGCTGGTTAGCAGCCCAGGCTAACGGGCCTTCTGCGGCTGGAGGGGTTTCTTTCCATTTCCAAGCCGAATTCTACCTCTTTTTTCCCCCCCCAAATATCTCCCCCCCCCAACCCCTCTATTTTTCCCCGCCCCCCCCAACCCCTCTATTTTTCCCCCGCCCCCCCAACCCCTCTATATTTTCTCCCCCCCCAACCCCTCTATATTTTCTCCCCCCCCCCAAACCCCTCTATATTTTCTCCCCCCCCCAAACCCCTCTATATTTTCTCCCCCCCCCAAACCCCTCTATATTTTCTCCCCCCCCCCCAAACCCCTCTATATTTTTCTCCCCCCCCCAAACCCCTCTATATTTTCTCCCCCCCCACAAACCCCTCTATATTTTCTCCCCCCCCCAAACCCCTCTATATTTTCTCCCCCCCAACCCCTCTATATTTTCTCCCCCCCAACCCCTCTATATTTTCTCCCCCCCAACCCCTCTATATTTTCTCCCCCCCAACCCCTCTATATTTTCTCCCCCCCAACCCCTCTATATTTTCTCCCCCCCAACCCCTCTATATTTTCTCCCCCCCAACCCCCTCTATATTTTCTCCCCCCCAACCCCTCTATATTTTCTCCCCCCCAACCCCTCTATATTTTCTCCCCCCCAACCCCTCTATATTTTCTCCCCCCCCAACCCCTCTATATTTTCTCCCCCCCAACCCCTCTATATTTCTCCCCCCCAACCCCTCTATATTTTCTCCCCCCCAACCCCTCTATATTTTCCCCCCCCAACCCCTCTATATTTTCCCCCCCCCAACCCCTCTATATTTTCCCCCCCCCAACCCCTCTATATTTTCTCCCCCCCAACCCCTCTATATTTTCTCCCCCCCAACCCCTCTATATTTTCTCCCCCCCCAACCCCTCTATATTTTCTCCCCCCCCAACCCCTCTATATTTTCTCCCCCCCCCAACCCCTCTATATTTTCTCCCCCCCCAACCCCTCTATATTTTCTCCCCCCCCAACCCCTCTATATTTTCTCCCCCCCCCAACCCCTCTATATTTCTCCCCCCCCCAACCCCTCTATATTTTCTCCCCCCCCAACCCCTCTATATTTTCTCCCCCCCCAACCCCTCTATATTTTCTCCCCCCCCAACCCCCTCTATATCTTCTCCCCCCCCAACCCCTCTATATCTTCTCCCCCCCCCAACCCCTCTATATCTTCTCCCCCCCCAACCAAACCCCTCTATATCTTCTCCCCCCCCCACCAAACCCCTCTATATTTTCTCCCCCCCCCACCAAACCCCTCTATATTTTCTCCCCCCCCCCACCAAACCCCTCTATATTTTCTCCCCCCCCCCCCCCAAACCCCTCTATATTTTCTCCCCCCCCCACCAAACCCCTCTATATTTTCTCCCCCCCACCAAACCCCTCTATATTTTCTCCCCCCCCACCAAACCCCTCTATATTTTCTCCCCCCCCCCACCAAACCCCTCTATATTTTCTCCCCCCCCACCAAACCCCTCTATATTTTCTCCCCCCCCCCCAAGCCCCTCTAGATTTCCCCTCCCCCCCCAAGCCCCTCTAGATTTCCCCTCCCCCCCCCAAGCCCCTCTAGATTTCCCCTCCCCCCCCAAGCCCCTCTAGATTTCCCCACCCCACCCCCTCTAGATTTCCCCATCCCCCCACACCCCCTCTAGATTTCTCCAACCCCCCTAGGTTCCCCACCCCTCCCCCCCAACCCCCCTAGGTTCCCCACCCCCCGCCTCTAGATTCCTCCCCACACCCCCCCCACTTCTAGATCCCCCCCTCCGGCCTCTAGATTCATTCCCCCCCCCCCCCCCCCCCGAGCTCTGCAACTCCCTCCCCCCCCCCCCCCCAAGAGCTCTAGATCTCTCTCCCCCCCCCCCCAAGAGCTCTAGATCTCTCTCCCCCCCCCCCAAGAGCTCTAGATCTCTCTCCCCCCCCCCCCCAAGAGCTCTAGATCTCTCCCCCCCCCCAAGAGCTCTAGATCTCTCTCCCCCCCCCCAAGAGCTCTAGATCTCTCTCCCCCCCCCATGAGCTCTAGATCTCTCCCCCCCCCCCCCCCATGAGCTCTAGATCTCTCCCCCCCCCCCCCCCAAGAGCTCTAGATCTCTCTCCCCCCCCCCCCCCAAGAGCTCTAGGTCTCTTCCCCCCCCCCCCCCAAGAGCTCTAGGTCTCTTCCCCCCCCCCCCCAAGAGCTCTAGGTCTCTCCCCCCCCCCCCCAAGAGCTCTAGATCTCTCCCCCCCCCCCCCCCAAGAGCTCTAGGTCTCTTCCCCCCCCCCCCCCCCCCCCCCCCCCCAAGAGCTCTAGGTCTCTTCCCCCCCCCCCCCAAGAGCTCTAGGTCTCTTCCCCCCCCCCCAAGAGCTCTAGGTCTCTTCCCCCCCCCCAAGAGCTCTAGGTCTCTTCCCCCCCCCCCCCCCCCCCCAAGAGCTCTAGATCTCCCCACCCCCCCCCAAGAGCTCTAGATCTCCCCACCCCCCCCCCCAAGAGCTCTAGATCTCCCCGCCCCCCCCAAGCGCTCTAGAGCTCCCCCGCCCCCCCCAAGCGCTCTAGAGCTCCCCGCCCCCCCCCAAGCGCTCTAGAGCTCCCCCGCCCCCCCCCCCAAGCGCTCTAGAGCTCCCCGCCCCCCCCAAGCGCTCTAGAGCTCCCCGCCCCCCCCAAGCGCTCTAGAGCTCCCCGCCCCCCCCAAGCGCTCTAGAGCTCCCCGCCCCCCCCAAGCGCTCTTGAGCTCCCCGCCCCCCCCTGAGCTCTAGAGCTCTCTGGGCCCCCTCCCCCCCCAAGAGCTCTAGAGCTCTCTGTCGTCCCCCAAGAGCTCTAGAGCTCTCTGTCGTCCCCCCCCCAAGAGCTCTAGAGCTCTAGATCCCCCCCCCCAGGAGCTCTAGATCTCCCCCCCCTAGATTAACCCCCTCCCCCCCACCCCCCTAGATTCCCACCCCCCTAGATTTCCCCCCCCCAATTCCCATTCTCCCCCCCCCCCCCCCAATTCCCTTTTTCCCCTCCTTCCCCCTGTTTTCCCCCCACTTTTCTAAGAGTCGCTTGGAAACTAAGAGAGACCTGAGAGCTCCAGTTCCGGCAGGGGGGGAAGGGGCGGGGGGGGGGGATGTTTTGAACCCTTCCCCCCTCTGCTTTCAAGCCTTGTTTTGGCTTGGGAAGAGGGGAATCTCGGTGCCACTGGAAACCAGAACCAGCTGAGGAAACAACCCGCTGTGGGGAGCTGGGGGGTGGCGGGGGGGGGGGGGGGTGGGGGGGGGGGGGTCGTTAGGAGGAGCTGTGAGGGTGGTGAAATACCCCAGGACCCAAGTCCTGTTCTAGGGACGCTGGTTTAATGTGGTCATCAGCCTCTGGTTGTGTGAGGTGCTGCTGCTTTGCTCTGTTTGCCTTCTTAGTGTGTGGTTTTCCGATGTGCAGCATCCATCCCAACTTAGGCTAAGCTTAAGTGCTCTATTTAAGCTCTGTTTAGGGTGTAATTAAGCTGGTAATGAATTTATGGTGCTGTACAGGGTGGGGAAGGGACCCCCAACCCCTATTTGGCTGTGTGAGGTGCTGCTGCTTTGCTCTGTTTGCCTTGCCCATCCTCTCATCCATCCCCCTCCCCTTTTTTCCTGCCCATCCTCTCATCCATCCCCCTCCCCTTTTTTCCTGCCCATCCTCTCATCCATCCCCCTCCCCTTTTTTTCCTCCCCCCTCCCCAGTTTTGTTTGGCCACTTTTTTTCCACATAACCCCCCTCCCCCCCCAAATAGTTACTCCCTTGGAGCTTCCCCACTCCCTCCAGCAGCAGCTTTCCCAAGGAAACTCCTCACATCCCTGTACTCTGCTCCTTGTGACAGGGGGGTTCAAACTAACAGCCCTTCCTCATAGACATGTGTGTTCCCACCTAATGAATTTAGTGTGTAATTAAGCTGGTAATGAATTTATGGTGCTTTCCAGGGTGGAGAAGGGTCCCCCAACCCCTCTTTGGCTGTGTGAGGTGCTGCTGCTTTGCTCTGTTTGCCTTCTTGGTGTGTGGTTTTTCCTATGTGCAGCATCCATTCCAACTTAGGCTAAGCTTAAGTGCTCTCTTTAAGCTCTGTTTAGGGTGTAATTAAGCTGGTAATGAATTTATGGTGCTGTACAGGGTGGGGAATGGACCCCCAACCCTTGTTTGGCTGTGTGAGGTGCTGCTGCTTTGCTCTGTTTGCTTTCTTGGTGTGTGGTTTTCCTATGTGCAGCATCCATCCCAACTTAGGCTAAGCTTAAGTGCTCTATTTAAGCTCTGTTTAAGCTCATCCTAGTTGAGTTGAGCTTGAGGGGTTTTTTTTAGGTAAGAAAACCAACTGAGCCATGATAGTGACTGTAAATTACCCCATCATATGGAGGGGGTGGAGAAAAAACCACCCCCATCAGACCAGTCACCTTCCTACCCAGCCTCAAATCTTTACACCTTGGCTTAGGATGGATTTTTTTCACTTAAAAATAGTAAATTAATCGGGAAAGTCTTATTTTATCCCCCCCCCACACACCATCCCTACACATCCCACTCCAAGAATTCCCTGAAGCTGAGTGACATTGCTACTGATGAGACCCCCAGCATGATTTGGTGGAGGTGAGGGGGTTATTAGCCTAAATTAGGGTACAAGTAGCAATCCCATCTCCCTCTGGTCACTCCTGTGGTTTTAATTACAAGGAAGGGGTGGGGTGGTTTATTAGCTTGAGGGACCTATAGCAGAATGTACCTAATCAAACATCCCTCATTAATGATTTCTTGGTGGTTTAGAACAATTTTTCCCAAAGTCAACTTTATAGCTTGGTAATTATCTCCTGGCAAACAGTGTTTGGATGAGGTTCAGGAATGGGAAGAATTTATTTGTAGAGAAGAGTTTTGAGTGGGTTTTTTTTTACCTTAACCCCCCATGAAATCTCTGGAGAAGGAAACCTGGCCAAAAAATGGGATGAAACCTTTGGGTTTTGAGGCTGTAGCAACGTTTTGGGTACCCCAGGGTGGGTAAAAGTGCATCCCTGGCTGTGTTGCTTCAGTGGTTGTAGGGATGTGGAGCCCTGGGCAACCTTGTGTAGCTTCAGGCCTGGAGGTTGGTGGCTCTGCCTGTGGCAGGGGGGTTGGAGCTGTGTGACCCTTGGGGTCCCTTCCCAACCCAAACCAGGCTGGGCTTTTAGGATTGGGATGGGATTGGGTGTCCAGAGAGGAGGTGGGTGCCCCCATCCCTGGGGGTGTTCAGGTTGGATAGGACCCCTGGGCAACCCTGTGTAGCTCCAGGCCTGGAGGTTGGTGGCCCTGCCTGTGGCAGGGGGTTGGAGCTGTGTGACCCTTGGGGTCCCTTCCAAGCTAAACCATTCCGTGGGTGGAATAATATTCCCTCCTCCTCCTCCAAGCATTGGGGGTCATCACCTTATGGGATGTGGGAGTGTTGTCCAAAGCCTAAATCCCCCTGCAAAACACCTGATTGAGGCTTGTTGTGTACTGTTGGTGTTAAATTTTGGGATACAGCCTGGGAGAAGAGTTCCTGAGGAGAAGGAACTGGGTGTCATGGTGGAGGAGAGGTTTCACATGAGGCAGCAGTGAGTTCTGGAGCTGGGAAGGGTGATGGGATCCTGGGCTCCATCAGCAGAGGGGTGGCAGCAGGGACAGGGAGGGGATTGTCCCTCTACTCTGCCCTCCCCCAGCTGGATCCTGTGTCCAGAGCTGGGGAATAATACAAGAAGGATGGAGAACTG
>JAKCOX010000321.1:157231-225411 GCA_022605575.1 Laterallus jamaicensis coturniculus
TAGGCATTATCAATCCAGGCAGCTCTTAAGGAAGGAGTTTGGGCTTTATTTGGGTGCTGAATGAAATGAGAAGCTGAGATTTAACAGGTGGGGTGGTTTTGCCTTCAACCTGAAGGATGTTTAACACATGCCTAATTAAGCAATTAGCTTCAGCAATTAAATAGTCTTTTTAACAGTATCTTGATTAATTTAATTAGCCTCTTACTACCACCTTGGCTTTAATAAACTGGGAGAGAAAAGGGTCTAAATTGAGCTCAGAAACTTTAATGAGGCTTTTCTTAACGAGTCATTTAAAACTTAAGCTTGACCTAAGTGATTTCACCCTGAGATTTGAAGCCATCAGCTATTTAGAGGATAAATAATAATTAATCAATGAATTAACCAATAATTAATCCCAGATGAGCTGGGATTAAATGAGCTGAAATCAATCCTAACCCTTTCCCAGGAGTAAGAGAGTTCAGGAGGGAGGATGCTGAGGAGGAGAACTAAAAATGGGAATATTTCAGGTGGTTTAAGTGGTTTATTGGGGAGTTTTTCCTCCCAAAAACTGGGATATTTTTGGTTAATTGTTTAATTAAGCCTGGCTTTACAAAGAGGCTGAGCCATAGGAGCACAAGGAGGTGTAAGAGTGAGTAAAATAACCCTTAAAACCTCAGGGTAGGAAGTTTTTCCTCCTCTGAGTAACAAGGAATCCAGAGTGGCTGTGGGATGAACCAGCTCTGCTCCACCTGATTTAGTCCTGAAACTTTTAAGCCTGGCTTAAATCTTCACAGTGCAAAGCCTCTCTTAATCCATACCTACACCCCTGACCTATATAAAACCTGAACAATTAGGCATCAACCCCAGGAGCTTGTCTTTAATTAATTAGCAGTGTTTAATCACATAGAACACCCTCTATAGCAAGCTGCAGACTTTCTAAACCCAGACCTAACTACCTACCATGAGGCTTTGTCCCTGTAGGTCTGCCTTTCCTAAGCTCAACACACCTTTTCTACCCCCAAAACTACCTGAAAACAGTTAATTCTTCACCTTTTGAGGCAAAATCTCCATCCAAAAAGCTCTTTTCCTACTGACAAACCCCTTGAAAAAGGTATTTTTTAGCTTAAAACCCTCAATTTCTGTAAAAATAGGAGGGTTTAGCTTGAAATTTTCCAGTTCCAGGTGGTTTAGGGTTGAAAACAGCCCCATTTGAAGCTGGGAATAGTGGGTTTGGGATGTCTCTTCTTCTCATCCCACTTGGCATCATCTCCTGGTTCCTTTTAAATCCCGGAAGGGGGAGGTTTGTTGGGTGTTTGAAGCTGTTTTGGGGGGGTATCTCCCAGTTCCCAAAGGCTCTGAACCCCAACATGTTGTCTGGGTTTAACTTCAAACAGCCTCAAAGAGGAGGAGCTTGGGCTGCTCCTGGTGAACTGAGGGTGTGTAGGGATCCAGGTTTGAGCTCAAATTGGCTTTGAAAGGGAAAATTTGGGAGTTAAACTTGGATTAAGCTGATAAATCCTGTGCTGAGGGAGAGGAGGAAGAGCCCTGGGCTGGTTTGGGGGTGGGGACTTTGGTGTGTTTTGGGGGTGGTCTTGGCTGGATGTGTTTTGGGGGGGACTTGGGTGGCTGGCTTTGGGGGTTCCTGAGGTGGCTGGCTTTGGGGAGGACTGAGGTGGCTGTGTTTTGGGGGGGGCCGTGGCTGGCTGTGTTTTGGGGGGGGCCGTGGCTGGCTGTGTTTTGGGGGGGGGCCGTGGCTGGCTGTGTTTTGGGGGGGGCCGTGGCTGGCTGTGTTTTGGGGGGGGGCCGTGGCTGGCTGTGTTTTGGGGGGGGCCGTGGCTGGCTGTGTTTTGGGGGGGGCCGTGGCTGGCTGTGTTTTGGGGGGGGCCGTGGCTGGCTGTGTTTTGGGGGGGGCCGTGGCTGGCTGTGTTTTGGGGGGGGCCGTGGCTGGCTGTGTTTTGGGGGGGGCCGTGGCTGGCTGTGTTTTGGGGGGGGGCCGTGGCTGGCTGTGTTTTGGGGGGGGGCCGTGGCTGGCTGTGTTTTGGGGGGGGCCGTGGCTGGCTGTGTTTTGGGGGGGGCCGTGGCTGGCTGTGTTTTGGGGGGGGGCCGTGGCTGGCTGTGTTTTGGGGGGGGGGCCGTGGCTGGCTGTGTTTTGGGGGGGGGCCGTGGCTGGCTGTGTTTTGGGGGGGGTCGTGGCTGGCTGTGTTTTGGGGGCGTCGTAGGTGGGTGTGTTTTGGGGGGACTGGGGTGGGTGTCTTTGGGGGGGACTGAGGTGGGTGTCTTTGGGGGGGACTGAGGTGGGTGTCTTTGGGGGGGCACGTGGCTGGCTGGCTGTGTTTTGGGGGGGCACGTGGCTGGCTGTGTTTTGGGGGGGCACGTGGCTGGCTGTGTTTTGGGGGGGCACGTGGCTGGCTGTGTTTTGGGGGGGATCGTGGCTGGCTTTGTTTTGGGGGGGGTCGTGGCTGGCTGTGTTTTGGGGGGGGTCGTGGCTGGCTGTGTTTTGGGGGGGGTCGTGGCTGGCTGTGTTTTGGGGGGGACTGAGGTGGGTGTCTTTGGGGGGGACTGAGGTGGGTGTCTTTGGGGGGGACTGAGGTGGGTGTCTTTGGGGGGGACTGAGGTGGGTGTCTTTGGGGGGGACTGAGGTGGGTGTCTTTGGGGGGGACTGAGGTGGGTGTGTTTGGGGGGGGACTGAGGTGGGTGTGTTTGGGGGGCACTTGGCTGGCTGGCTTTGGGGGGACTGAGGTGGCTGTCTTTTGGGGGGGACTGAGGTGGCTGTCTTTTGGGGGGGACTGAGGTGGCTGTCTTTGGGGGGGACTGAGGTGGCTGTCTTTGGGGGGGACTGAGGTGGCTGTGTTTTGGGGGGGACTGAGGTGGCTGTGTTTTGGGGGGGTCCTGGCTGGCTGTGTTTTGGGGGGACTGAGGTGGCTGTGTTTTGGGGGGGCTCTTGGCTGGCTGTGTTTTGGGGGGGACATGGCAGGGTTTTGGAGGGAGGTGGGTGAGTTTTGGGGGGAATGGGGTGTTTTAAGTGAGGTTTTCCCTGATTTCCTCTGGAATTAAAGAGCCAGGACACTGCTGAGTAGGTGCTGCTGCTCCTCTAACAGAAAGAAAACAAGAGGAAATAGAGGAAACCAGAAGAAATCCATTAAAATCCCACTCCTCATCCCTCATCCCACCCCTGCAGCTCATCCCTCTTCCTCAGGAGGGCAAATCCAACCTGGAGCAGGGAATATTCACCCCCCAAACCCCCCTAAAGCTGAGCTTTAAGGCTTTAAATTCTTTCCCACTCCCCAAAATCCCTAAATCACCATAAATCATCCCAGCTTGAGTTCTATTTCTATGAAAACCTTTTAAATTCCCAACTGATGGATATTTTTCCCCCTTCTGGGTGATTTTTGAGAGGGATAAAACTCTGGGAACACCAGGATCATCATCCCAAGAACCAGATCTGGATGAGCATGAGGTTGGGGTGTGTTTACACTGAGCAAAGTCGGAGTCCAGAGTTTAATACCCCCCCACACACACACCCCCCAGGAGGTGGGACAGGATTAGAATGCAAAACACAGGTCCAAAGGTTATCAGAACCTCCCAGTTAGCTTGAGGTATGGAGGGGTGTGTGTGGTTTTAATTATTAGGTTGATTAATCAGCATCTTGATTGGATTTAGGGGATAATTTGGTGATGGAAAAGAGGGATGAACCCTAAAAGTTAAGGGTTGAGCTTCACCATCTACTCCTGATGTTAGGCTGCTCCCCAACCCCACCCCCTTCACACACCCCCCCCCCCCCCAGTGTGATCCTTTTCCTGATGACTTGGGGTGTAATTAGAGTTAATTTGGGAATGATTCTGTGCCCCCCCTCAGGGTTGAGGAGGGGGAGGAGGATGAAGAGGAAAAGGTGTGGTGCTGCTCTGTGGGGTGAAGTTGGGGCTCTTTCTGGCTCTGCTTGCTGAGGGGGAGGGGGGGTGATGAGGGGGCTGGAGAGAGAGAGAGGGGGGAGACCAGGGGGCTGGAGGAAGGGGGGGGGACAGGGGGATGGGGAGGGGGGGGGAGGGATGGAGATGAGTGGGACAAGGGGGATGGGTAGAGGGGGGCAAGAGGAATGGGGGGGGGATGGGGGGAGAGAGGGGGACAAGGGGGATGGAGGGGGGGGATGGGGGGCAGGGGGGATGGAGGGAGGGAGACAGGGGGCTGGAGAGAGATGGGGGGACGGGGCTGGAGAGAGATGGTGGAACAGGGGGATGGGGGGACAGGGGTGGAGAGAGAAAGGGACAAGGGGGATGGAGGGGGGGGATGGAGGGAGGGGGACGGGGCTGGAGAGAAAGGGGGGGGACGGGGGGATGGAGGGGGTGGACGGGGGGATGGAGAGAGATGGGGGAGCAGGGGGATGGGGGGACAGGGGGATAATGAGAGGGTGGGAGACGGGGCTGGAAAGAAAGAGGGGGGACGGGGCTGGAGAGGAGGAGGGGGCAGGGGGCTGGAGATGGGGGGGTGGGGGGGGACAGGGATGAAGAGGGGGGACAGGAGGATGGGGGAGGGGACGGGGACGAAGAGGGGGGGATGGGGATGGAAGGAGGGGGACAAGGGGGATGGAGGGGGAGGGGGGGATGGATGGCGGGACAGGGATGGAGGTGGGCACACAGGGGGCTGAAGTGAGGGGAGGGGACGGGGGGCTGGAGGGGGGGGACAGGGGGATGGAGAGAGAGCGGGGACAGGGAGATGGAGGGAGGGGGGGGGCAGGGAGATGGAGGGGAGGGGGGACGGATGGGATGGGGATGGAGTGGGGGGGACAAGGGGCTGGAGAGAGGGTGGAGGATAGGGGGATGGAGAGAGAGAGGGGGGACAGGGGGATGGGGGGGGTGAGAGGGATGGGGAGAGGGAGGAACGAGGGGGCTGGAGGGAGGATTTAGGGGGCTCGAGAGAGGATTGAGGGGCTGAGGGGGCTGGAGGGGGGGGGGGGAAACAAGGGGGATGTGGGGAGAAGGGGGCTGGAGAGAAGAAAAATAAGGGGGAAAAATAAAAAGAATGGGATTTCTTAGGCTGTAGCTGAACATTTTGAGCTGATTAACTGAGACATCCATGGAGCAGGGTCAGTTTATAAGATAAAGGTAGCAAAGAGCCTTTTCCCACCCCTTCTTGCTCTTAAGTTTAGGGCAGCATGATGTATCCTGGATACAAGAATTCCTTGTAAAAACCTTATCAGGTTCCAAGGAAAACAAAAATCCCCCCTTTATTCCAGCCAGGAGACAGTTGTATTTACAGCTGAGGTTGACCTTGTGCCTCTGAAGGGTGGTTTGTTTGCAGAGCTGCCCCCATCCCTCTTCTACTCCCAGGGGAAAACTAAAAAGGTTTATAAAACCACCCCAAAAAGAGCCAGTTTAGGGGGGGTTCTCCTCATTTTAATTAACAAATGAGGTCTTTGATTAACGTGCTGCTCTTAATAGGACTTGGGATGACTGTAAGGTAGGATCTCACATCTCCCCTGAGCGTGGGGATATAACATCCCTCCTGCTTTAAGCATCATTATTTCCCTGGATTTAGTAGGTTTTATTTCCCCTTGACCTTAGGACAGAATTAACCAGTTAAGGATGCTGTGTTATTCCCATTTTAATCCCAGTTTTAGTTCGTCTTCTCTTCTTATTTATGAGCTGAGCGTGGCTCATCCCAGCTTTCCAACTCAGTTCCCTTGGGAAAAGCAGCTCTTGGGAAGCCCCTTCTCACCCACCAGGTTAAGGATGCTGTGTTATTCCCATTTTAAACCCAGTTTTAGTTAGTCTTCTCCTCTTATTTATGATCTGAGCTTGGCTCATCCCAGCTTTCCTAGTCTCTTTATGATCTGAGCTTGGCTTATCCCAACTTTCCAACTCCTTTCCCTTGGGAAAAGCAGCTATTTGGGAGCCCCTTGTTCTCACCCACCAGGTTAAGGATGCTGTGTTATTCCCATTTTAAACCCAGTTTTAGTTAGTCTTCTCTTCTTAATTATGAGCTGAGCTTGGCTCATCCTAGCTTTCCCAGTTTTCTCCTCTTATTTATGAGCTGAGCTTGGCTCATCCCAGCTTTCCTACTCTTATTTATGAGCTGAGTTTAGCTCATCCCAGCTTTCCAACTCAGTTCCCTTGGGAAAAGCAGCTGTTGGGAAGCCCCTTCTCACCCACCAGCTTAAGGATGCTGTGTTATTCCCATTTTAGTCCTAGTTTTAGTTAGTCTTCTCTTATTTATGATCTGAGCTTGGCTCATCCCAACTTTCCAACTCCTTTCCCTTGGGAAAAGCAGCTATTTGGGAACCCCTTGTTCTCCCCTACCAGGAAAGAGCAATGCCAAGTGCTTGTGGTCTCTCAGAGGATCATGATGTTTAGCTGTTAGGCTGCTCCTGAAAGATTTGGAGCCTAAATTAAGCCTAGCTTAATGGTGAGATTAATTTAGACTCCCCAGGGTGCTCAGCATGATCTCCTTAGAAGGAAATCACCTTTTAATTGTTCTTTTGAAGCCTGGTTCTTGATGAAAATAAGCTGAGGTGTTCTTGGAGAGCTTAAGCTGAGCTGTTTCTTCTTAAAACCAAGCTTAAGGAGGTTGAGGATGTATTGAGAGAGGTGAGGTAGGAGCACACAGCACCTCCTGGCAGAGGAACATCCAGCTGCTTGTCACAGGAGGAGGGGGGGGGGGCTTTAAGGACCCCCAAACTAATCAATACACCCCCCCCTGGGAAGCCAACTGGAGATCTCAAGGTGATTCCTCCTCTTCTTCCTCACCTTTAACCTCAGCTTAAGCTATCTGACCTCCCCTACAACCAGATTGGGGTTGGAAATGAGTCATTTACTCCCCCCTCCTTCTCCCAACCCAGCTCAAGATTAGGGAGAACATCTGGGTGCCTGCCAAGGAGTTATCTCTGAGGAGGAGGAGTTATCTCAGAGGAGGACCAGGACATGGCCTTCCTCCTCTCCTCTACCCCCTCCCAACACCCAAGTTTATTTTAGCCTTGTGATTTATAAAGCTAAACAAACCTTGTAGCCTCAAGGCTCTGTTCCAGCACCTTCCTCATTCCTGGGGCACCCTGACCTCTTGTAGTGGATCACTGGGTCCTTTCTCCTCCTTCTCTTGTTTCTCTTTTCAATTGAAGTGGGAGTAGAAACCAGCTCTCCATGTTCTCTCACCAGACTTTTCTGGGTGTTTAATCACTTCTTATTCCCTGCATGAAATGTCTTCCCTCCTCTAAAAAACCTTGAGGTTGGGGGGGGATTTACTCCTGGAACTAGAAACCTTTTGATTAATTAAATTAATTGGGATAAAAGTTACTTTACATTAAAAACCTCAATGAATAGGGGGTTAAAAATGCCTTTTTCTGGCCAAAATTGAAACAGAATTTATGGGGTGAAAGGGGGGAGGGAGGAGAAAATCCCTCTCAGTGTCTGCTAACACAACAACCAGCTGCTGATATTCTCCAAAATTGTCATTTTTGGGGTTTTTTTTGAGTCTTTTGAGGTTCTTTGTGTAATTAAAGAGAAGGAAAGAGCCAATTTTTGGCCTCTCCTAGAGGTTGAGTCTCTCAACCAGATGGAATTGGACTCAAAACCCACTTCTCAGAGGTGAGATTTTGGTTTTGATCTGATACCTTGAAGTCTTTCCATCATGTTTTCTCCCCTTTCCTTTAGCTCCTTCAGCCTTGAAAGCCAAGACTCAGGCTTGGCTGACTGGGGGTATACAAACCCTTCTGAGATCCAAACCTCTTAAGCCTCAAGGTAAAACCTCACCTAGAGAGGATTTGGTTTGCCACCTTCACCCTCCAGATTTCTTTCTCCTCATTCTTTCTTCCCAGATTTTAAATTTTTCTCCTGATAGCAAAGCTGAGGGATTATGGGATGGATGAGTGGGCAGGGAGGTGGGTTGAGAACTGGCTGTTGGAAGGAGCTCAGAGGGTTGTGATCAGTGGGGCAGAGTCTGACTGGAGGCCTGTGACCAGTGGTGTTCCCCAGGGCTGGGTGTTGGGTCCAGTCCTGTTTAATATCTTCATTGACACCTTGATGAGGGAACAGCACCCACCCTCAGCAAGTGCTGATGGTACAGAGCTGGGAGGGGTGGCTGACGCCCAGGACACTGCGCTGCCATCCAGAGAGACTTGGGACAGGCTGGAGAGCTGGGCAGGGAGACACCAGACGGGGTTCAACAAAAGCAAGTGGAGAGTCTGGCCCCTGGGAAGGGATAACTGCTGGAATCAGGACAGGAGCTGCTGGAGAGGAGCTCTGTGGAGAGGGACCTGGGGGTGCTGGTGGGTGACAGGGTGGCCATGAGCCAGCAGTGTGCCCTGGGGCTGAGAGAGACAATGGGATCCTGGGGGCATCAGGAGGAGTGTGGGCAGCAGGTGACAGGAGGGGATCCTCCCCCTCTGCTCTGCCCTGCTCAGGCCCCACCTGGAGTGTTGTGTCCAGTGCTGGGATCCCTGGGATGAAAAGGACAGGGATCTCCAGACTCCCTGGGTTAGAACAGCCAGGGATCTCCTGGAGAGAGTCCGTGGGCTCCCTGGGATTGAACAGCCAGGGATCTCCTGGAGAGAGTCCATGGGCTCCCTGGGATCAAACAGCCAGGGATCTCCTGGAGAGAGTCCAGAGGAGACTGAGGAGATGCTGAAGGGCCTGGAGCATCTCCCCTGGGAGGAAAGGCTGAGAGAGCTGGGGCTGTTCAGCCTGGAGAAGAGAAGACTGAGGGGGGGCCTAATCCCTCTGGAGAGATTCCAGCCCCATCTGGATGCCTCTCTGTGCAGTATGAGCTGGGGAGCTGCTTTGGCAGGGGGGTTGGACCCCATGAGCTCTGGAGGTCCCTTCCAACCCCTTCTGTGATTCTTCCCTGCTTTATTCCTCCCTGTGAGCAGGGATTTGGACCTTTTAATGTTAAAGTAAAAGCCTCAAGGGTGGTAAAACTCCCTCTGGATGGAGAATAGATGTATCTAGACCAGGTTCCTTCCACCTTGGAGCAGCAATCCATGTCCTTCCTCAGTTCTCCTCACTCTTCCCTGCTTTATTCCTCCCTCTGAGCAAGGATTTGGACCTTTTAATGTTCAAATAAAACCCTCTAGGGTGGAGAGGTCCTCCAACCCTTGGATCATTTTTGTGGCCCCCCCTCTTCAAGAGGTCCACATCCTTCTTGTGCTGAGGGCTCCAGAGCTGGACCCAGGTGAGGTCTCCTCAGAGCAGAGGAGCAGGATCTCCTCTCTGGATCTGCTGACCACAGCCCAGGATGCACATAGGTGGCTCATGTCCATCTCTCACCCATGAGGTGTCCCCCCCCCAAAATCCCTTTTCCTCAGGGCTACTCTCCAGCCCATCATCTCATCACCTCTATGGATGGTGCAGGACCTTGAGCTTGGCTTGGTTGAACCTCATGAGGTTCACCTGGACCCACTTCTCCATCCTGGCCAGATCCTTCTGGGGTTCCATCCCATTCCTCTGGGATCCCTCCCATCCTCTCAGGAGATTTTGGTGGTAGAACATCACCTGAACACAAGCAAAATCCAACTGTGGCACGTAGGAAATCCCAACCCTTGTGCCTGATTCTGAGTTTGTCTTCTCCTGGAGCTAGAGGAACCCTGTAGAGCTCAACCATAAGATTCCCCAGATAAAATAAAGTGAATTTTGGTAAAAAGAACCACTTTCAGCATTGATTGTTTTTTGGTTGGTAAGGGGGGGGGGGGGTCACTTGTCCTTCACCCAGGACTGATGGTGCCCCATGGAAGTGAGATGTTTAGAAGCTTGGGACTATCTCTTGGAGGTGACTTTCTCTTGGTTGATGATTATTGAGATGCTAAAATCAAGTGGGGAACTCAGAGCAGAGAGGTGAGAAGGTTTTTTTCAGGCTGGATGTGATGTTCTAGCTGGAAGCAAAGGTGGTTTTTGGGGGTCTCCTATTTTGGGGGAGAAGTTTGGAGGAGAACGTCTCCTGGGGAACTCCTGGAGGGGCTTCTCCAGGCTGGATGTGATATTCTAGCTGGAAGCAAAGGTGGTTTTTTGGGGGTCTCCTACTTTGGGGGAGACGTTTGGAGAAGAACTTCTCCTCCTGGGGAACTCCTGGAGGGCCTTCTCCCAGGCTCTGGAGGGTCTTCTCCAGACCCTGGAGGGGCTTCTCCAGGAGACAAGAAAGGATGTAGAAGCAATGAAAGGGTGTTAAACTAAGGAATCTTCTGAGCTTGACCCAAACTTGAGGATCTTGGAGAGCTTGACTGGATGTTTTGAGGTGGAAACATCAATGGGAGACACCCAAAGCCTCCCCTGCTCCACAGATCCAAACCTGAGGGAGCTGGGATTACCTAAATCTGCCTTTTCCCACCCAGATTTAGCACCTTGGAGTATCTCAGAGGGGTTTTTGGGGTGGATTAGGGAGTTGGATGGCTGCTGGCACCCACCCAGCTGCTCCATCACTTCTCCATCCTTGGTGAGCACCTTTCCCTGGGTGTTGTCCCCTGGTAGGTAGGCCCTCAGGGGTGTTGTAGCAATTAATTTGGCTTCAAATAGGGTGTAAGAGCATCAGGATTGGCTGTAACTCGTTAGGCACAGGGTGTTAATTGTCTCCTCTTGGAGTAATGAGGTTGAGGGGGGATGGAGAGGGTAAAAAAAGGCCAAAATGGTGCAAACAAACCTTTAAAATCATTGCTATTTTGGGTTGGGTTATTGGATATGTGTAATTAATGATGTTAATTAAGATTTGTGGCTACTAATGAGCTCATTTAGCCCCTCCCCTGTGGTACCTTCCTCCTGGATGAGCTTCCTTAGGAAGCCCAACAGCTAGCAAAGAATGAGTCCACACTCCTAACATCGCCTTGAACCTCTAAAAGACCAGGCTTAAACCATTAATTAAAGCCCAGCACTAATGAACCACCCTGTGAACAGTGCCTTGAGCAACCCAGTGGGAGTTTTCCCCCCTGGATATGCCTTTCAAACTTCCCTATTCCTCACCTTTAGCTTTACCTTAGCTAAACCTTTCACTCCAGCTTACTAAAGCTCAGCTTAATCAGAGCTGCTAAGCCAGGCCTAATTTAGCCTCTTGGATTTTCTTCTGCTGAATTCTTTTTGGAGGGGGATGAGGGTGGGTAAAATGTGGCATCTCCCAAATTTTTAGGGGGTTTTACCCTTGAAAATGAATAATTAACGAGCTTTTCCTATCATTGAATCTCTTAATTAGGTTTAATTAAGACAAGGAGGGTGTTTTAATGATGCTGGTGAAGGTCTTAGTCCTGGTTATGATCCATCAGCTTCCCAGCAGATGAGGTTTAAATCTCCTGCTCAGGAAGGTGATTGGTCTGATGAGAGAGCATGGAGTGAGCACTGCTAAGCCAGGCTTTGAGCTACCTAAACCCAGCTCTTAGAACCAGCTTAACTCCCCCAGAAAGGATTGTTTTGGGGTTAAAAGAGGGGGGTTTGAGTCATTTTTAGGGGAGAGGTAACAAGAAGGAGCATCCTTGGCTTTGGTGGAGCTCTGGGTTGGGTTGGGTTGCTCAAATCCTCTTTATTTCATCTCAAAATATGCAAATTTGGAGTCATAATATGCAAATTTGGAAGCAGAATATGTAAATTTGGACACAGAAATGCTTCAAACCATGATCAAGCTCAAGGTTGGTGCCTTTAGTCCTGAGATTAACCCAGGATTCTTTCTCCTTCCAGATCTTTCTTCCCAGAGTAGCTTTGAAGATGAAGGTCAGAGGATTCAGTTGGTGAAGAAGAACCCCACCACCTCCAAGGGTCAACTCTTGATTTCAGGTGATTCTCCTCCTCTTCTACCCCTAAAACTCAGGATTTAGGGGGTGCAGCTTTCTAGGAACAGCGTTTTTGGGGGTGTCAAAAGAAGGTGACCTAAAGGAGAGGCTGTGGGAAGTCATTCTAGTGAGGGACAAGTCTTCTCCATCCATCTCCAGGGGTTGGTGGAGGTTGAAATTTGGGGAGAACCATGTTGGGTGTCGTGGTTTTGGAGTAAATAATGGGGTGTGGGGGGGAAAAGCTCAGCCTTAGGAAGGTCTCAGGGGTTTAGACTCAGCTCAAGGTGGGATGTGAATCTGTAGCCCCCCCCAGTGGTAGTTTAGGGGGAGGAACCCATGGGTGATGGGACCTTGGGCTGTTGGACAGAAGGACCCGTTGCTTGGTGGGGCTGGGGGATGTTGATCCCACCATGTGAGGACACTTTTGGGGTGGGGTGGAGGGGGTTGAACGTTGGTTGGCTGCTGGCACCCACCCAGCTGTTCCATCACTCTCCTCCTCAGTGGGTGGGAGGATAGAAGAGGACCTCAAACCCCTTCTCCCCCCCCTTCCCTTCTTCCCTGGACACAGCTCCATTCCCAACTTCTCCTCCTCCTCCTCCTCTTCCTCACTGTGAGCATCACGATGGGGAACATCCATGAGATGTTGTCTCCTCTGCTCCATCCTCTTCATGCCCTTCCCCTCCTCCAGCATGGGCTCCCTCCCATGAGAGGGTCTTCCATGAACTTCTCCAAGGTGGGTCCTTCTCCATGGGGGTGCAAATCCTTCAGGAGCTGCTCCAGCTTTGGGTTCCTCCCACGGGGTCACGGCTTCTGGAAGAGGACCTCTGCCTGCTCTGGTCTGGGGTCCAAGGACTCTTCATGGGGAACATCTGCTCCTCTGTGGGCTCCAAGGTGGACATCTACTCCAAGGTGGACATCTACTCCAAGTTGGGCTCCAGGGTGGACATCTGCTCCTCTCTGGGCTGTGAGGTGGACATCTACTCCAGGGTGGACATCTACTCCATGGTGGACATCTACTCCAAGTTGGGCTCCAGGATGGTCATTGCTCCTCTCTGGGCTCCAAGGTGGACATCTACTCCTCCGTGGGCTGTGAGGTGGACATTTGCCCCTCTCTGGGCTCCAAGGTGGACATCTCCAGGAGGACCCACAGGATCCCACCTGGACCTTTGGGATCCCAGCAGGATGCAGGGAGCCGAGCCGGACCTGCAGGATCCCAGCATGATCCAGGGATCCCAGCAGGACCCACAGGATCCCGGCAGGACCCAGGGATCCCAGGAGTACCCACAGGATCCCAGCAGGATGCAGGGGTCCCAGGAGGACACAGGATCCCAGTCAGACCCATGGGAGGCCCCAGCAGGATGCAGGGGTCCCAGCAGGATTCAGGGACTCCAGGAGGAAGGACCCACAGGATCCCACCTGGACCTTCAGGATCCCAGGAGGACCCAGGGATCCCAGCAGAAACCACAGGATCCCAGCAGGATGCAGGGGTTCCAGGAGGACCCACAGGATCCTAGTCAGACCCACAGTATCCCACCTGGACCCTTGGCATCCCAGGAGGACACAGAGATCCCAGGAGGACCCACAGGATCCCACCTGGACCTTCAGGATCCCAGGAGGATGCTATTTCTTTCTTACCTCCTGGATCTCCCTCTTCTTTCCTCCTCAACCATCATCCCTTCTAAACCAGCTGGGAAGAATCCCTCTGCCCAGTTCCAAACCAGTAGCTCCTTCCAGTCAGGAGGAGGAGGAGGAAGAGGAGGAGGAGGAGGAAGAGGAGGAGGAGGAGGAAGAGGAGGAGGAGGAGGAGGAAGAGGAGGAGGAGGAAGATGAGGAGGAAGAGGAGGAGGAGGAAGATGAGGAGGAAGAGGAGGAGGAGGAGGAAAAGGAGGAGGAGGAGGAAGAAGAGGAGGAAGAAGAGGAGGAAGAAGAGGAGGAAGAAGAGGAGGAAAAGGAGGAGGAAGAAGAGGAGGAAAAGGAGGAGGAAAAGGAGGAGGAGGAGGAGGAAAAGGAGGAGGAGGAGGAGGAAAAGGAGGGGGAGGAGGAGGAAAAGGAGGGGGAGGAGGAAAAGGAGGGGGAGGGGGAGGAGGAAAAGGAGGGGGAGGGGGAGGGGCAGGAGAGCTGCTTCTGGAGATCTTGAGCTCCTCCTGGCCTGGCAGTTCCCTCTGCTGGCTCCAAACCGAATTACACCCCTTTCCCTCCCTCATCCCAGGAGGAAAAGAAACCCACCCAGATCCAACCTGCTGAACATCAACACCACCCCAAACCCCCTCCACTTCCCACATCTCCTTTCCTACCTAACAAAGCACAGGAATTCCTGCTAATTCCATGAATTAATTAAACATTCTTCCTAATTCTTTTCCCCACATCACCCTGTATCAATAAGTTCTCTTGCTCCAAACAAGGAGATGCAGCTTGGAGTCCATCCAGCTCCAGTTGGGGAGGTTAAGGAAGACTTCTCCACTCAAGGAACCTTGAGGTGGTGCTATATTTGGGGCTGATTAATTATTTCCTTCTCACTAATGAATTTCTTCAGCTGTAGATTGGGAATCCTCAAGGCGGCGCCATCCGTAACCCAATCCAAACCCTAAATGAGATTCCTAATTAATCCAGGTGAGGTTTCTAATCTAGAAGAGGGATTAGAAAGGGAGAGTGTTGGGTCCAACTTTGGTACCTTCAACAGCAGAAGATCTGGAGGAGGAAAGGAGTTTGTAAGGATTTGCCTAGAATCCCACTCCTCATTCCCTGCCTCCCTCCCAATCTTGGAGGTGGGAGAGGGAAGAAGGGAGTCAAATCATGGAATCCCAGAGCTGGAGGGGTTGGAAGGGACCTCCAGACTTCATGGGGTCCAACCCCCCCCCGCCAAAGCAGGGTCCCTAGGACAGGGCACACAGGTTGGTGTCCAGACGGGGCTGGAATCTCTCCAGAGATGGAGACTCCACACCCCCTGGGCAGCCTGTCCCAGGGCTCCCTCACTGGGGAGAAGTTCCTCCCCATGTTGGTGTGGAACTTCCTGTGCTCCAACTTGCAGCCATTGCCCCTTGTCCTGTCCCCACAGACACTGAAAAGCGGCTGGCTGATTCCCCCTGCACCCCATACTTAATATATTGATAAACATTGATTAGGTCCCCCCTGAGTCGTCTTCTCTCCAGGCTGAACAGCCCCAGCTCTCTCAGCCTCTCCTCATAGGATAGATGCTCCAGGCCCTTCAGCATCTCCTCAGCTTCCTCTGGACTCACTCCAGGAGATCCCTGGCTGTTCTATCCCAGGGAGTCTGGAGATCCCTGGCTTTTTTATCCCAGGGAGCCCAGCACTGGACACAACACTCCAGGTGGGGCCTGAGCAGGGCAGAGCAGAGGGGGAGGATCCCCTCCTGTCACCTGCTGCCCACACTCCTCCTGATGCCCCCAGGATCCCATTGTCTCTCTCAGCCCCAGGGCACACTGCTGGCTCATGGCCACCCTGTCACCCACCAGCACCCCCAGGTCCCTCTCCACAGAGCTCCTCTCCAGCAGCTGCTGTCCTGATGCCAGAGTCTGTTTTGCCCATGATACTAATGACAGAGTGATCCCTCTCTGTCCTCATCTCCAATCCTAAACCTCCCAATAGATCCATTTTCTCCCTTTTTTGCCTGAAACTGGGAATGACTGAGCAGCTTGATGGCCATTTAGCCTCTAACCAAGACCAAACCACCGCCCTGGCTTCCACCTCTATATTAAAAACCTCATAGAATTCTCTAGAAATACCTTTTCTTCCCCATTCCTGCTATTTATTGTTTCATTTCTTCCCTCAGCTCCCTGTATCCAAAGGCATTTTGTGCCTGAAGCCACAGAAGATAGATGGACAAGCCAAGCAACTTCTGACTCCTCATCATTTTCCGGGGCAAAATTCCACGGCGATGTATCCTACAAGGTAACCCCTTGAGTATCCCTTGAGTATCCTTTGAGGAAGTATCTCCATCACCCCAAGGACTTTGCCAAGAGAGACAAATCCAAATTGTTTCCAAATCTGATGTACCCATATCCATGGCTATAAAACCTCCTGGAAAATATCCCAGAGGGATTTGGGTGCTGCTGATGCTCCTCATGAGTGGCTACACCCCTGATACATCCTCTTGTACCCCCCACACCAAGGTTTGCTAACTCCTCGGCACTCAAATCTTCTCCACCCACAGCTGAAGTGGGACTTGATCACCCCATGAGTGGAGAGATGGGAAGCCATTTCTTCCTCAGCTTCCCCAGCCAGTGGGAAACCAGTGAATAAGAAGACTTAATTAAGCCCACATGGTATATAACTTCTCTAATTAATAGTCTTAAGCTTATATATAACTCCTCTAATTAATACTCTTAAGCTTAAATGTCCTACACCTTCACTTCACCAAAGGGACACATCATGGAGGGTGTCTTGACATGATGTAGGTCCCACAGTGAGGGTGGGGGTTCAGCCATGGTGGAGTTTGGGGAAGCCACTGGTTGACAGCATCTAGTCCTGGCTTAGTGGTGACCCCTCAACGCAGCTCTGGTTGAGGGATGGTCTTTGGAAAGCTCTGGAATATACCCCAGGAGAAGTCAGGATGCTCAGCAGAACATCTCTCCCCACGTTTGTGGTCTTCACAATGAGGATGGTTGGATTGGATGATGTTAAAAGGTCTCTTCCAACCTGGTGATTCTGGGTTGGAGGCCTGACTGGTTGGACATCCACCTGGTTGCACATCCACCTGGTTGGACTGGATGGAGATCCACCTGGTTGAAGGTCCACCTGGTGGGAGATCCACCTGGTTGGACTGGATGGAGATCCACCTGGTTGGACTGGTTGGAGGCCCGACTGGTTGCACATCCACCTGGTTGCACATCCACCTGGTTGCACATCCACCTGGTTGCACATCCACCTGGTTGCACATCCACCTGGTTGGACTGGATGGAGATCCACTTGGTTGAAGGTCCACCTGGTCGGAGATCCACCTTGTTGGACTGGTTGGAGAGTCACCTGGTTGGACATCCACCTGGTTGGACTGGATGGAGGGCCACCTGGTTGGACATCCGCCTGGTTGGACTGGATGGAGATCCACCTGGTTGAAGGTCCACCTGGTGGGAGATCCTCCTGGTTGGACTGGAGGGAGGTCCGACTGGTTGGAGGCCCACCTGGTTGGAGGCCCACCTGGTTGGACTGGATGGAGATCCACCTGGTTGAAGGTCCACCTGGTTGGACATCCACCTGGTTGGACTGGTTGGAGGCCCACCTGGTTGGACATCCACCTGGTTGGACTGGATGGAGGTCCACCTGGTCGGAGGTCCACCTGGTCGGAGGTCCACCTGGTTGAACATCCACCTGGTTGGACTGGATGGACATCCACCTGGTTGGAGGCCCACCTGGTTGGACATCCGACTGGTTGGAGGCCCACCTGATTGGACTGGATGGAGATCCACCTGGTTGAAGGTCCACCTGGTTGGACATCCACCTGGTTGGACTGGATGGAGATCCACCTGGTTGGACTGGAGGGAGGTCCGCCTGGTCGGAGGTCCACCTGGTTGGACTGGATGGAGATCCACCTAGTCGGACTGGTTGGAGGTCCACCTGGTTGATCTGGTTGGAGATCTACCTGGTTGGAGGTCCACCTGGTTGATCTGGTTGGAAATCCACCTGGTTGAAGATCCACCTGGTTGCACTGGTTGGAAATCCACCTGGCTGAAGATCCACCTGCTTATTTTTAAGCAACCCCCTTAAGCTTGCTGTTGAGATGATTCCTTCTCCTGCTTTTTCAGGGTGTCCGGTGAGGAATGCAATGGGATCAACAGCATGTCGACGGAGAGCGGCCCTGGAACGAGACTGAGGAACTTACCTGTGATGGGAGATGGACTTGAAACCACCCAAATGTCTACAACCCAATCACAGGCTCAACCCCAACAAGGCAACGTCGTAGGCGTTAATCCTCCTCCTCCTGAGACCTCCAACCCCAACAAACCCAAGCGACAGACCAACCAGCTCCAGTATCTCCTCAAGGTGGTGCTCAAGACCTTATGGAAGCACCAGTTTGCGTGGCCTTTCCAACAGCCCGTGGACGCCGTCAAGCTGAACCTCCCTGTAAGTACAGTTGGAGAACCCTCATACACCTCTTGACACCCATGTCCATCCTCCTAAAATCCCAGAATCCACCTTGATGGGTTGAACTTGATGAAACAGGTTGGGTAGGTGGAGGGAGAGCAGTGGGTGGCATCTAGCTTGACTTCAGCAGGGCCTTTGATACTGTCTCCCATGACACCCTGATAGCAAAGATGAGGGATTATGGGATGGATGAGTGGACAGGGAGGTGGGTTGTGAAATGGGTGTTGGAACAAACTCATAGGGTTGTGATTCAAGGAGCAGAGTCTGACTGGAGGCCTGTGAGTAGCAGGGTTTGTTCCTCAGGGCTGGGTGTTGGGTCCAGTCCTGTTTAATATCTTCATTGACACCTTGATGAGGGAACAGCACCCACCCTCAGCAAGTGCTGATGGTACAGAGCTGGGAGAGGTGGGTGACACCCAGGACACTGTGCTGCCATCCAGAGACCTGGCCAGGCTGGAGAGCTGGGCAGGGAGAGACCAGATGGGGTTCAACAAAAGCCAGTGGAGAGTCTGGCCCCTGGGAAGGGATAACTGCTGGAATCAGGACAGGCTGGGGGGGAGCTGCTGGAGAGGAGCTCTGTGGAGAAGGACCTGGGGGTGCTGGGTGGGTGACAGGGTGGCCATGAGCCAGCAGTGTGCCCTGGGGCTGAGAGAGACAATGGGATCCTGGGGGCATCAGGAGGAGTGTGGGCAGCAGGTGACAGGAGGGGATCCTCCCCCTCTGCTCTGCCCTGGTCAGGCCCCACCTGGAGTGTTGTGTCCAGTGCTGGGCTCCCTGGGATAGAACAGCCAGGGATCTCCTGGAGAGAGTCCATGGGCTCCCTGGGATCAAACAGCCAGGGATCTCCTGGAGAGAGTCCAGAGGAGACTGAGGAGATGCTGAAGGGCCTGGAGCATCTCCCCTGGGAGGAGAGGCTGAGTAAGTTGGGACTCTTCAGCCTTGAGAAGACTGAGGGGGGTCCTAATTGAAGTCCCTAATTATCTTAAGCATGGGATGCAGGGGGAATTGTCCAGCCCCTTTTCAGTGTCTGTGGGGACAGGACAAGGGGCAATGGCTGCAAATTGGAGCACAGGAAGTTCCACACCAACATGAGAAGGGACTTTTCCCCAGTGAGGGTGAGGGAGCCCTGGGACAGGCTGCCCAGGGGGTGTGGAGTCTCCTTCTCTGGAGAGATTCCAGCCCCATCTGGATGCCTCTCTGTGCAGTATGAGCTGGGGAGCTGCTTTGGCAGGGGGGTTGGACCCCATGAGCTCTGGAGGTCCCTTCCAACCTCTCCAGCTCTGGGATTCCATGATTTGACTTCCTTCTTCCCTCTCCCACCCCCAAGATGGAGAGATTCCAGCCCCATCTGGACACCGACCTGTGCAGTATGAGCTGGGGAGCTGCTTTAGCAGGGGGGTTGGACCCCATGAGCTCTCAAGGCCCCTTCCAACTCCTACAATTCTATGATCTTCAAGCTCTATTCCTCAAGATCTTCTAGAAAATTCCTCATGAGGTGGAATTCCCAGCGGTTCTTCTACTGGGATGTGGAGAAGAAAGTGGGAATTGAATGAAACACCCCAAAAAATGATCAAGCACCAAAAATTAAGCCCTAGAAATGAATAGATCTGAAAGATAATTAAGGGTTTCAACTCAAGGGGGGTTCCTTACTCCTCCCCAAAACCCAGTCTGCTCCAGAGCATCCCAGTAGGAAGGATTTTGGTCTCGAGCCCCACTCCACCCCCCCTCCTGCAGCTGAAGGCTGTTCCCCTTGGCCTGGCCCTCCCTGCCCTGGGTACCAGCCCCTCTCCTGGAGCCCCTCAAGGGATGGGAAAGGGTTCAGAGCTCTCCCAGAAGCAACCCTATCTTCTCCCAGTTGAACCCAGGACAGTGGTGGACCTAGAACACACATGGATGGGGATGTGGTTTAGTGGTTGGACTTGATGATGTTGAGGTGAAGGGTTGGGATTTGTTTGTTCTTCAAGATCTTTCCCAACCAAAAAGGTTCTGTGGTTCTAAGTGGGTGTGAAAACCTCCTGCCTCACCAGGCTTCTGTGTCCATCACAGATGGGACAGGGAACAGCACAACCCATCCCCTCAGGGAACACCACGACCCATCCCCAAGGAGGAGTTGGGAGTCAAACCCAAGGAGAACAACCCATCCCCTCAGGCAACACCACAACCCATCCCTTCACCCCACCACAACCCCCATCCCCTTAGGGAACACCAGAACCCATCCCCCCAACCCATCCCCAAGGAGGAGTTGGGAGTCAAACCCAAGGAGAAAAACAACCCATCCCCTCAGGCAACACCACGACCCATCATTTCACCCCACCACACCCCATCCCCTTAAGGAACACCAGAACCCATCCCCTCAACACACCTAACCCATCCCCAAGGAGGAGTTGGGAGTCAAACCCAAGGAGAAGAACAACCCATCCCCTCAGGCAACACCACAACCCATCCCCTCAGGCAACACCACAACCCATCGCCTTAGGGAACACCACACCCCATCCCCTCAACTCACTCAACCCATCCTCAAGGAGGAGTTGGGAATCAAACCCAAGGAGAAGAACAACCCATCCCCTCAGGGAACACCGCAACCCATCCCCTCAACCCACCCAAAACATCCCCAAGGAAGAGCTGGGAGTCAGACCCAAGGAGAAGAACAACCCATCCCCTCAGGCAACACCACAACCCAACCCTTCACCCCACCACAACCCATCCCCTTAGGGAACACCACAACCCATCCCCTCAACTCACTCAACCCCTCCCCAAGGAGGAGTTGGGAATCAAACACAAGGAGAAGAACAACCCATCCCCTCAGGGAACAGCACAAACCATCCCCAAGGAGGAGTTGGGAGTCAAACCCAAGGAGAGAAGAACAACCCCTCCCCTCAGGGAACACCGCAACCCATCCCCTCAGGGAACACTGCAACCCATCCCCTCAGGGAACACCGCAACCCATTCCCTCAACCCACCCAAAACATCCCCAAGGAAGAGTTGAGAGTCAAACCCAAGGAGAAGAACAACCCATCTCCTCAGGCAACACCACAACCCATCTCCTCAGGCAACACCACAACCCATCCCCTTAAGGAACACCAGAACCCATCCCCTCAACCCACCCAACCCATCCCCAAGGAGGACTTGGGAGTCAAACACAAGGAGAAGAACAACCCATCCCTTCACCCCACCACAACCCATCCCCACAGGCAACACCACAACCCATCCCTTCACCCCACCACAACCCATCCCCTCAGGGAACACCACAACCCATCCCCTCAGGCAACACCACAACCCATCCCCAAGTAGGACTTGGGTGTCAAACCCAAGGAGAAGAACCCAACCATCAGTTCCACCTGGTTCATTCCACATCCACATCCTCTTCCATGGGGTCCTTCCACCTCCTACCAGGAGATACTTCTCCTCCCCATCCCTCCAGAGAAACATTCTTCCACCTCACACCCTCCTCCCCTTCTCCATTTCACCTCCCCAAGATACACCAGCTTGGAAAACTTCACCTTGAGCTTCCTCCTTGTAGCAACAACCTCTTCCTTGTAATCCTGGTGGAGGAACCTCAGTGTAGTAAATCCTGATTACCTAACACCCTACTCCTCCATTTCACCTCCCCAAGATACACCAGCTTGGAAAACATCACCTTAAACCTCCTCCTTGTAGCAACAACCTCCTCCTTGTTGTAATCCTGGTGGAGGAACCTCAGTGTAGTAAATCCTGATTCCCTAACACCCTACTCCTCCATTTCACCACCCCAAGATACACCAGCTTGGAAAACATCACCTTAAACCTCCTCCTTGTAGCAACAACCTCCTCCTTGTTGTAATCCTGGTGTAGGAACCTCAGTGTAGTAAATCCTGATTACCTAACACCCTACTCCTCCATTTCACCACCCCAAGATACACCAGCTTGGAAAACATCACCTTAAACCTTCTCCTTGTAGCAACAACCTCCTCCTTGGTGTAATCCTGGTGTAGGAACCTCAGTGTAGTAAATCCTGATTACCTAACACCCTACTCCTCCATTTCACTTCCCCAAGATACACCAGCTTGGAAAACATCACCTTGAACTTCCTCCTTGTAGCAACAACCTCCTCCTGGTAGCAACAACCTCCTCCTTGTTGTAATCCTGGTGTAAGAACCTCAGTGTAGTAAATCCCCTTGTAGTAAATCCTGCTTCCTTCTCTCCCTATCTCCTTCTCCTCCCTTCTGCAGGATTATTACAAGATAATTAAAACTCCAATGGACATGGGAACAATTAAGAAGCGTTTGGAGAATAATTACTACTGGAACGCTCAAGAATGTATCCAGGATTTTAACACCATGTTTACAAACTGCTACATCTACAACAAGGTAGGAGATGGGCCCCAAATTGGTGGGGTTTCTGATAGCTTCACCATCAAGTCCTTTGACCTTCCTCCTCCCCCTCTTCTTCTCCTCATCCATCCCTGTGACTTCACCATCAAGTCCTATGACCTTCTTCTTCCTCCTCCCCTCATCCATCCCCATGGCTTCACCCTCAAGCCTTTTGACCTTCCTCCTCTTCCTCCTCTTCTCCTCATCCATCCCTATGGCTTCACCCTCAAGTCTTTTGACCTTCCTCTTCCTCCTCCTTCCCTCCTCATCCATCCCTGTGGCTTCACCCTCAAGTCCTTTGACCTTCCTCCTCCTCCTCCCTTCATCCATCCCTGTGGCTTCACCCTCAAGTCCTATGACCTTCCTCCTCCTCCTCCCTTCATCCATCCCTGTGGCTTCACCCTCAAGTCCTATGACCTTCCTCCTCTTCCTCTCCTCATCCATCCCTGTGGCTTCACCCTCAAGTCCTTTGACCTTCCTCTTCCTCCTCCTCTCCAAAACCTTTCCCACTTCCAAACAAACTCCTGGTCACATCTTCTGCCCTTCAAAACCATCTCCTTGACCGTTGGTGCCCTTGGTGGTTTGAACCTCCTGGAAGGAGGATGGGCTCTTCAAGGCCTCAGCTTTCTCCTCCATCTTCATCCATCCCCTCTGAGGATGGGCTCTTCACCTTTCTCCTCCATCTTCATCCCCTGTGAGGATGGGCTCTTCAGCTTTCTCCTCCATCCTCCTCCATCCCCTCTGAGGATGGGCTCTTCAGCTTTCTCCTCCATCCTTCTCCATCCCTTCTGAGGATGGGCTCTTCAGCTTTCTCCTCCATCTTCATCCCCTCTGAGGATGGGCTCTTCAGGTTTCTCTTCCATCTTCATCCCCTCTGAGGATGGGCTCTTCAGGTTTCTCTTCCATCTTCATCCCCTCTGAGGATGGGCTCTTGACCTTTCTCCTCCATCCTCCTCCATCCCCTCCAGGCTGCAGGATTTCTCCATCTCACGATGGACCTGGCTTTGCTTTCTCTCAACATCACCACATCGCGACACCCGTTGGGTGATGAGCTTTGTGTCATCATCTCCACCCTAATTTTATTCCAGCATAGCTTGGAACCCTCCTACCTCTTGTATCCCACCAGCTGAAGGATCCCAACATCCACCTTCCTCCTTTTTCCAGGAGGAAAACCCCTTGGAATTCCATGTTGAGCTCCCCCAACCCACATTCTACATGAGACCCACCAAGTGAGGGTCACCTCAGGTGGTGAAAACACCAATTCCCATCAATCCATCTCCTCCTTTGCCCCTCTCCTTCCTTTCTCCCCCTCCTCCTTCCTTTCCCCCCCTCCTTCTTCCTTCCCCCCCCCCTCCTCCTTCCTTTCCCCCCCTCCTCCTTCCTTCCCCCCCTCCTCCTTCCTTCCCCCCCCTCCTCCTTCCTTCCCCCCCCTCCTTCCTTTCCCCCCCTCCTCCTTCCTTTCCCCCCCTCCTTCTTCCTTCCCCCCCCTCCTCCTCCCTTTCCCCCCCCCTCCTCCTTCCTTTCCCCCCCTCCTCCTTCCTTTCCCCCCCCCTCCTCCTTCCTTTCCCCCCCCCTCCTCCTTCCTTTCCCCCCCTCCTCCTTCCTTTCCCCCCCCTCCTCCTTCCTTTCCCCCCCCCTCCTCCTTCCTTTCCCCCCCCTCCTCCTTCCTTTCCCCCCCCTCCTCCTTCCTTTCCCCCCCCTCCTCCTTCCTTTCCCTCCTCCTCCTTCCCCACAGTTTATTCTTGGGGACATCCCAACCCTGTCACCCTCTTTAGGATGAAGGTTCATCCACTCCATGATGGGATCTCATCCTCTTTCCCACCACCCTCAGGAGAACATAACCACCACAATCCTCTCCAGAGAGAAATTTGCTCCACATTATCTCCACATCCTTCCTTAATTAATGATGTTTCCTTCTCCTTCCAGCCAGGGGATGACATAGTCTTAATGGCAGAAGCTCTGGAGAAGCTTTTCCTCCAAAAAATCTCTGAAATGACCCAGGAGGAAACAGAAATTGTCATAGCCCAGACGAAGGGAAGAGGACGCGCGAGGAAGGAAGCAGGTATGGATCCTTCCTTGGTTCCTCCACCCTTCTGCACCCCCCTGGACTTGGTTGGGATGGTTAATTAGGGTTGGTAATTAATCCCTGATGTTCTTCCATGGGATTTGCACCTGGGTTTTGGAGGGTTTGGAATGGGGTGGGATGGAAGGTGGACAACTCATCCTCGGGTTGTCCACGTGATCCTTGGTTCCTCCACCCTTCTGCACCACCCTGGACCTGGTGGGATTGATGAGGGTGGTTAATTAGGGTTGGTAATTAATCCCTGATGTTCTTCCATGGGATTTGCACCTTGGTTTGGAAGGTTTGGAATGGGGTGGGATGGAAGGTGGATAACTCCAACTCGGGTCGTCCACGTGATCCTTCCTTGGTTCCTCCACCCTTCTGGACCTGGTGGGATTGGTTGGGATTGTTAATTAGGGTTGGTAATTAATCCCAGATGTTCTTCCATGGGATTTGCACCTCATTTTGGAGGGTCTGGAATGGGATTTGCACCTTGGTTTGGAGGGTCTGGAATGGGGTGGGATGGAAGGTGGACACCTCATCCTCGGGTTGTCCACGTGATCCTTGGTTCCTCCACCCTTCTGCACCCTCCTGAACCTGGTGGGATGGGTTGGGATGGTTAATTGGGTTGGTAATTAATCCCAGATGTTCTTCTATGGGATTTGGACCTTGGAAGGTTTGGAATGGAGTGGGATGGAAGGTGGACAACTCATCGGGTTGTCCACGTGATCCTTCCTTGATTCCTCCACTCTTCTGCACCCCCCCTGAACCTGGTGGGATTGGTTGGGATGGTTAATTAGGGTTGGTAATTAATCCCAGATGTTCTTCCATGGGATTTGCACCTCATTTTGGAGGGTCTGGAATGGGATTTGCTCCTCATTTTGGAGGGTCTGGAATGGGGTGGGATGGAAGGTGGACAACTCATCCTCGGGTTGTCCACGTGATCCTTGGTTCCTCCACCCTTCTGCACCACCCTGGACCTGGTGGGATTGGTGAGGGTGGTTAATTAGGGTTGGTAATTGATCCCAGATGTTCTTTTATGGGATTTGCACCTTGGTTTGGAGGGTCTGGAATGGGGTGGGATGGAAGGTGGACACCTCATCCTCGGGTTGTCCGCGTGGGACTCTCTCCAGGTCCCAAAGTCCCTCCTTGGTGGCATCTGGGCATGGATTTTGGAGGGGACACAAGGTGGTGGGGACAGATTTTGCTGCTGGAACTTTGGCATCCCTGGCTTTTCCATGATCCCAAGTGCTGGAATTCCCCCTGAGGGGGTAGAATATCCCTGAGGATCACACACCCAGACCCACGGGATCCCAGCAGGATGCAGGGGTTCCAGGAGGACCCACAGGATCCCAATTAGACCTTTGGGATCCCAGGAGGACCTATGGGATCCCAGTAGGATGCAAGGATCCCAGTCAGACCCACAGGATCCCAGGAGGACCTAGGGATCCCAGCAGGATACAGGGATTCCAGGAGGACCCACAGGATCCCCATCAGACCTACGGGATCCCAGCAGGATGCAGGGATTCCAGGAGGACCCACAGGATCCCCATCAGACCTACGGGATCCCAGCAGGATGCAGGGATCCCAGCCAGATCCCCAGGATCCCACCTGGATCCTCAGGATCTCAGGAGGACCCACAGGATCCCAGTCAGACTCACGGGATCACAGCAGGATGCAGGGATCCCAGGAGGACCTAAGGATCCAGCTGGGCGTGTGGGGCATCAGATCCAAGACTGGAGGGGTGATGAGATCCAGGAGGGGTCATCACACCCAAGACTGGGGTGGGGGGTCATGAGACCCAAGACCAGGGGGGGGTGATCAGACCCAAGACCAGGGGGGATGATCAGAACCAAGACTGGGGTGGGGGTTCATGAGACCCAAGACCAGGGTGGGTGATGAGATGCAAGACCAGGGGGGTCATGAGATGCAAGAGCAGGGGGGTCATGACATCCAAGACCAGGGGGGATGATCAGATCCAAGACTGGGGTGGGGGGTCATGAGACCCGAGACCAGGGGGGTCATGAGACCCGAGACCAGGGGGGTCATGAGACCCAAGACCAGAGGGGTGATGAGATGCAAGACCAGGGTGGGTGATGAGATGCAAGACCAGGGGGGTCATGAGATGCCAAACCAGGGGGTCATGAAATGCAAGACCAGGGGGGATGATCAGACCCAAGACCAGGGGGGTCACCAGACCTTCTGAAGACCCCCCCCATTCATTCATGGAGATAACACCCCCCTTCTCCCATCTCCTCCTCTTGGCAGTGACATCCAAACCGGGCTCATCCGCCGTCCCCAACGCAACCCAAGCGGCATCCCCGGCACCGCCACCGCCGCCACCACCGCCACCTGCGCCGCCACAAACCCTCCAATCAGCTCAGCCTCCTCATCCCTTCCCTTCTGTCACCCCCGACCTCATCGTCCCGACGACCGTCATGACGATGGTACCTCCACAACCGCCCGCGCCGCCGCCGCCTGTCGCTCAGGCTCCCGCGCCGCCCCCGCCGGCTCCACAAGCCATCCAAGCTCACCCAGCCGTTATCCCCACGCCCGCCCAGCCCGTCAAGGTGAGCTCCTTGCTTCATTAGCTTAATGAGAGGCTCGAAATGAGCTGGGGCACCTTGGTGGGCTTCCAGACTACCTTCCTGGAGGTTTACCTGACTTGGGAGGATGATGAAGGCAAATTCAACCCTTCCTCCTCTTCCTCCCTCCTCCTCTTCCTCCCTCCTCCTCTTCCTCCCTCCTCCTCTTCCTCCCTCCTCCTCTTCCTCCCTCCTCCTCAATTAACCTCTCCCAATTCATCCTTTCCCTTGCTTGCAGACAAAAAAAGGGGTGAAGAGGAAAGCAGACACCACCACCCCAACCACCATCAACCCCATTCACGACTCTTCCTCTCCCTCCTCCTCCTCTCCCTCCTCCTCCTTTCCTTCTCCCTTCCTCTCCGTCCTCCACCTCCTCCTCCTCTCCCTCCTCCTCCTTTTCTTCTCCCTTCCTCTCCGTCCTCCACCTCCTCCTCTCCCTCCTCTTCCTCCTCCTCCATCTCCTCCTCCTCCTCTCCTTCTTCCACCTCCTCCTCCTCCATTAACCTCTCCCAGTTCATCCGTTCCCTTGCTTGCAGACAAAAAAAGGGGTGAAGAGGAAAGCAGACACCACCACCTCAACCACCATCAACCCCATTCTCGACTCTTCCTCTCCCTCCTCCTCTTCCTCTCCCCCCTCCTCCTCCTCCTCCTCTCCGTCCTCCTCCTTTCCTTCTCCCTTCCTCTCCGTCCTCCTTCTCCTCCTCCTCTCCCTCCTCCTTCTCCTCCTCCTTCTCTCCTTCTTCCTTCTCCTCAATTAACCTCTCCCAATTCATCCTTTCCCTTGCTTGCAGACAAAAAAAGGGGTGAAGAGGAAAGCAGACACCACCACCCCAACCACCATCGACCCCATTCACGACTCTTCATCGCTTCCAACCGAAGCCAAATCAGCCAAACTGGGAGGACGCCGCGAGAGCAGCCGCCCGGTGAAACCTCCCAAGAAAGATGTTCCTGACTCCCAGCAGCACCTGGGAGAGAAGAGCAGCAGCACCAAGATCTCTGAGCAGCTCAAGTACTGTGCTGGTATCATCAAGGAGATGTTTGCCAAGAAACACGCCGCCTACGCTTGGCCCTTCTACAAACCCGTGGACGTGGAGGCGCTGGGGCTCCATGATTATTGTGACATCATCAAACATCCCATGGATCTCAGCACCATCAAAGTAAGAGCCTTCCTCCTCCTCCACCTCCCTATCCCACTCCTTCTTTTCCTCCTCCTCCTCCCCCCCACCCCCCTCCTTCTCGTCCTCCCCATCCCCCTCCTTCTTCCCTTCCTTCTTCTCCTTCTCCTCCTCCTCCCCATCCCTCTCCTTCTCCGCTCCTCCCCCTCCCCCTTGCTCCTCCCCCTTGCTCCTCCCCCTTGCTCCTCCCCCGCTCCTCCCCCTTGCTCCTCCCCCTTGCTCCTCCCCCTTGCTCCTCCCCCTTGCTCCTCCCCCTTGCTCCTCCCCCTTGCTCCTCCCCCTTGCTCCTCCCCCTTGCTCCTCCCCCTTGCTCTTCCCCCCCTCCTTTGCTCCTCCCCCCCTCCTTTGCTCCTCCCCCCTCCTTTGCTCCTCCCCCCCTCCTTTGCTCCTCCCCCCTCCTTTGCTCTTCCCCCCTCCTTTGCTCCTCCCCCCTCCTTTGCTCCTTCCCCCCTCCTTTGCTCCTCCCCCCCTCCTTTGCTCCTCCCCCCTCCTTTGCTCCTCCCCCCCTTTGCTCCTCCCCCCCCTTTGCTCCTCCCCCCCCTTTGCTCCTCCCCCCTCCTTTGCTCCTCCCCTCCTTTGCTCCTCCCCCCCTTTGCTCCTCCCCCCTCCTTTGCTCCTCCCCCCCTCCTTTGCTCCTCCCCCCTCCTTTGCTCCTCCCCCCTCCTTTGCTCCTCCCCCCCTCCTTTGCTCCTCCCCCCTCCTTTGCTCCTCCCCCCCTCCTTTGCTCCTCCCCCCTCCTTTGCTCCTCCCCCCTCCTTTGCTCCTCCCCCCTCCTTTGCGCCTCCCCCCCTCCTTTGCGCCTCCCCCCCTCCTTTGCGCCTCCCCCCCTCCTTTGCGCCTCCCCCCCTCCTTTGCGCCTCCCCCCCTCCTTTGCGCCTCCCCCCCTCCTTTGCTCCTCCCCCCCTCCTTTGCTCCTCCCCCCCTCCTTTGCTCCTCCCCCCCTCCTTTGCTCCTCCCCCCCTCCTTTGCTCCTCCCCCCCCCACCTCCTTTTCCTCTTCCCTCCCTCCTCCTCCTCTCTTTGCCCAGGAGGTGGCCCCAGTGAGCTGAAATCAGAGCCAGAAGAGACTCGTGATTCAAACCAACCCCAATCCCTCCATTTGAAACCCACTTGGCTTTTAAAACCAGTTTCAACTTGCTCCCTCCCTCTTGGAAACATCAACTCATTATCAGAGTCATTAATTAATGATCAAATTAACCCTGAAATCAGCCTCATTTCCTCCTCAAAATGTTACATTAGGATTTAGATTTAGAAATCCCAACATTTCCCCTCTCAATCCAGAGTCTTCAGCTGGATGAACTCCAGCTCAGGGAGGTTTAAGCTCAGTTTAACTCAAATTAAGCCTGGTTTAAGCTCATGTTCTAAACCAGGGAGGAGGAGGAGGAGGAGGAGGTGTGAAGCTTCTCTTGGCTCAGCTGGGTGAGGCATTTAAGGAGAGAGGGGGGATGAGGGGTCATCTCAAGGCCTTCTCCACCCACATCGGTCCTCCCAGCTCCACGTAGGCTTGGGACAGGAGCACATCCCTTCTCAAGAGGAGGTCCAACCTCTGGAGAACACCAGGTTGGTGGGCGTTCAACCTCTGGAGAACACCAGCTTGGCTCCTTGAGGATGGAAATCAAGTTGAGATGATGCTCCATGTAGGCTTGGGACAGGAGCTGGTCTCTCCCCTCCTCAAGAGGAGGTCCAGCCTCTGGAGTACACCAGGTTGGTGGAGGTACAACCTCTGGAGAACACCAGGTTGGTGGAGGTCCAACCTCTGGAGAACACCAGGTGGGCTCTTTGAGGATGGAAAGCAAGGTGAGATGTTGCTCCATGTAGGCTTGGGACAGGAGCTGGTCTCTCCCCTCCTCAAGAGGAGGTCCAGCCTCTGGAGAACTCCAGGTTGGCTCCAGGTTGGTGGAGGTCCAACCTCTGGAGAACACCAGGTTGGCTCCTTGAGGATGGAAAGCAAGGTGAGATGTTGCTCCAGGCAGTGTGGGACAGGAGCTGGTCTCTCCCCTCCTCAAGAGGAGGTCCAACCTCTGGAGAACACCAGGTGGGCTCTTTGGCTTTGGAGTCTTTGGACTCCAGAGGTCCAACCTCTGGAGGACACCAGTTTGGTTCCAGGTTGGTGGAGGTCCAACCTCTGGAGAACACCAGCTTGGCTCTTGTCTCACACCAACCTGAGATGGTTCAATCTAGTCCTCTGTGTCAACAAACCCTGTCACCCTCACCCATCGTTGGGTGAAGGACCACCCTGGTGTCCTCTATCCTTCCTGTAGACCACCTCTTCATCTTCTTTCCTGAAGAACACCCTAAGCCAAGTTCTTCTTCCATCTTCTCCATAACCAATAGAGTTTTAACTTCTCATCTTCCTTTCCCAGTCTAAACTGGAGAACCGGGAATACCGGGATGCTCAGGAATTCGCGGCCGACGTCCGATTGATGTTCTCCAACTGCTACAAGTACAACCCCGCCGACCACGAGGTGGTGGCCATGGCGCGGAAGCTGCAGGTAAGGATGGAACCCACCTTCCTCTGCTCACCAACCTGAGTCTCTTGGACTTAAGTGGGGATTAGGAACCCTGGAGAAGGACTGGGAGGGGATGAAGAGATCCCAGTTTCCTCCTGATTGGGATTGTGGGCATCTCCTTCCCTTAAACCCTGAGAGGAAACTGGCGGGGGGAAGCTACTTAATTGGGGGGGAAGATCTTAAATTGGGGGGAAGAGCTCTTAAACTGGGGGGAAAAGCTGTTAAATTGAGGGGAAAAGGCATTAAATTGGAGTAAAAGATCTTAAACTGGGGGGAGAAGCTGTTAAATTGGAGGAAAAGCTATTAATTTGGGGGAAAAAGGTGTTAAATTGGGGTAAAATACCTTAAATTGGGGGGAAAGATCTTAAATTGGGGGAAAAGGCATTAAACTGGGGGAAAGCTTTTAAATTGGGGGGAAAAGGTATTGAATTGGGGTAAAAGATCTTAATTTGGGGGGAAAGCTCTTAAATTGGAGGAAAAACTTTTAAATTGGAAGAAAAGCCATTAAATTGGGGGGAAAAGGTGTTAAATTGGGGGAAAAGATGCTAAATTGGGGTAAAAGGCATTAAACTGGGGGAAAGCTCTTAAATTGGGGTGAAGGTCTTAAATTGGGGGAAAATATGTTAAATTGTGAGTAAAAGCACTTAAATTGGGGGGAAAGGTATTAAATTGGGTTAAAAGCTCTTAAATTGGGAGAAAGGTATTAAGTTGGGGTAAAAGCTCTTAAATTGGGAGAAAGGTATTAAATTGGGGTAAAAGCTCTTAAATTGGGAGAAAGGTATTAAATTGGGAGAAAAGGTATTAAATTGGAGTAAAAGCTCTTAAATTGGGAGAAAAATGTATTAAATTGGGGGAAAAGCTCTTAAATTGGAAGAAAAGCCATTAAATTGGGGGGAAAAGGTATTAAATTGGGGGAAAAGCTCTTAAATTTGGAGGAAAAGCCATTAAATTGGGGAGAAAAGCCTTTTAATTGGAGGAGAAAGGATTGCAACCGCGGATCTCTTGAGGGTGAAGACCTCAAGATCTCTAGAACCTGGATGGACTTGGCTTTTAAATGACTCCTGTCCCTCTGGGATGTGGAATTGTCCCACCAACCCATCCAGGAGATGGTGAGACTTCCAACCAAGCTGAGAACTTCCAGGAAACACCTTCATCTGGCTTCTTCTCCCTTCTCTTTCCTCCAAGGACGTGTTTGAGATGCGCTTTGCCAAGATGCCGGATGAACCTGAAGAACCTGTGATCCCAGCATCTTCTCCTGTGGTGGTCCCACCTCCAACCAAGGTGGTTCCACCTTCATCCAGCGACAGCAGCAGCGACAGCTCCTCCGACAGCGACAGCTCCTCCGATGACTCTGAGGAAGAGCGAGCTCAGCGGTTAGCAGAGCTCCAGGAACAGGTAGAACAGCCATCAGGATGGATTTGGGCTTCCTCCAATGTGGTCTCCTGGAATTTGGTGGCCTTGGGGACCTGGTTCAAAGCCAAGGGACACCATCAGCTCCCCAAATCCTTGAGTTTTCCAGTGAAACACAAGGAATTGGTGGTTTTTTGGGATGAACCTCTCCAGTTCCTGGTGGGATACTGGAGACCCATCTCCAACATGAGACCCATCTCCAACGTGTCCTCCTGGAATTTGGTGGCCTTGGGGACCTGGTTCAAAGCCAAGGGACACCATCAGCTCCCCAAATCCTTGAGTTTTTAAGTGAAACACAAGGAATTGGTGGTTTTTTGGGATGAACCTCTCCAGTTCCTGGTGGGATACTGGAGACCCATCTCCAACGTGTCCTCCTGGAGCTTGGTGGCCTTGGGGACCTGGTTCAAAGCCAAGGGACACCATCAGCTCCCCAAATCCTTGAGGCAGGGAAGGAGACCCCCTGGGTGGGCAGGAGACTTCCTGAAGTGGTAGGAGACCTCCCTGGGGCAGGCAGGAGACCCCCTGGGTGGGCAGGAAGGAGACTTCCTGGGGCAGGAAGGAGACCACCTGGGCGGGCAGGAGACCCCCCTGGATGGGCAGGAGACCCTCTGGGCAGGCAGGAGACACCTCTCCCACCCCAGGGCACAGGTAGGAGACCCCTGGCCAAGCAGGAGACTCCAGTGCTCCCCAAGCTCCTGAGCTGGAGCAAGGATTTTACACAGCATAGTAAAGCCCCTGAGATACCAAGTGGTCCTCCAACCCCATAGCTTCATCTCCCACATCTTCCCAGTTCAGGACATCATTAACACTGGTAATTAAAGCTCTAGATGAAGCCACTAGCCCCACTTCTACCTTGAAGGAGTCATCTTCTCCCAGGGGAGAATGCTCAGTGTGATGGAAAGCTGGAAGGAACAACTTAATTAATGATGAAAGATGAGGAGATCCAGAATAAACCCCTTAATTAATTAAGATGGAGAAAGAGGAGGAGGAAGAGGAGGAGGAGGAAGGCTTTATGGTTCCATGTGTCTCTTCCCTCCCAGCTCAAAGCGGTGCACGAACAGCTCGCGGCCCTGTCCCAGCCCCAGCAGAACAAACCAAAGAAGAAGGAGAAGGACAAGAAGGAGAAGAAGAAGGAGAAGCACAAAAAGAAGGAGGAGCTGGAAGATGCCAAGAAGAGCAAAGCCAAGGAACCACCACCCAAAAAGGCCAAGAAAAGCAACAGCAACAGCAGTACCTCCAGGTCAGTCTCCTGCCAGCCTGTCTTCTGCTCGTTAGCTTGATTACAGGCTGAGTCTTGATGAGGAAGGCCTTTACTGGTGTTGGTTGAGGTGAGGACCCAACTGTGGTTGAGGGTCAAGAACCAACTGTGGTTGAGGGTCAAAACTCAACTGTGGTTGAGGGTCAAAACCCAACTGTGGTTGAGGGTCAAAACCCAACTGTGGTTGAGAGTCAAAACCCAACTGTGGTTGAGAGTCAAAACCCAACTGTGGTTGAGAGTCAAAACCCAGTTGTGGTTGAGGGTCAAGACCCAACTGTGGTTGAGGTGAAGACCTGGTTGTGGTTGAGGGTCAAGACCCAACCATAGGTAAGGGTCAAAGCCCAACCGTGGTTGAGGGCCCAGACCCAGCCGTGGTTGAGGGCCCAGACCCAACCGTGGTTGAGGGTCAAGACCCAGCCGTGGTTGAGGGTCAAGACCCAACTGTGGTTGAGTTCAAGACCCAACCATAGGTAAGGGTCAAAGCCCAACCGTGGTTGAGGGCCCAGACCCAGCTGTGGTTGAGGGTCAAGACCCAACCGTGGTCAAGGGTCAAGACCCAACCATAATCAAGGGTCAAGACCCAACTGTGGTTGAGGGTCAAGACCCAACCATAATCAAGGGTCAGGTCCCAACTGTGGTTGAGGTCAAGACCCAACCATGCTCAAGGGTCAAGACCCAACCATGCTCAAGGGTCAAGACCCAACCATGCTCAAGGGTCAAGACCCAACCATGCTCAAGGGTCAAGACCCAACCATGCTCGAGGGTCAAGACCCAACCATGCTCGAGGGTCAAGACCCAACCATGCTCGAGGGTCAAGACCCAACTAAGGTTGAATTCAAGACCCAACCGTGGTCGAGGGTCAAGACCCAACCATAATCAAGGGTCAAGACCCAGTTGTGGTTGAGGTGAAGACCCAGTTGTGGTTGAGGGTCAAGACCCAACCATGCTCAAGGGTCAAGACCCAACTGTGTTTGAGGGTCAAGACCCAACTGTGGTTGAGGTGAAGACCCAACTGTGGTTGAGGTGAAGACCCAACTGTGGTCAAGGATCAGGACTCAATCTTCTTGTCCTAAAAGCAGGTTGAGCTCAGCCTTGGGTGCCTAACTTTGGGTTCTTGGGTGTCTAACCTTAGGTTGAGCCCAATCTTTTTGTCTTAAAACCAGGTTGATCTCAGCCTTCGGTGCCTGTTGGGTGTCTAACCTTAGGTTGAGCTCAATCTTCTTGTCTTAAAACCAGGCTGAGCTCAACTTCTGGTGTCTTGAGAGCAAGTTGCGCTCCACTTCCTTGTCCCAGAGCAGGTTGAGCTCAACTTTTGGTATCTTGAGAGCAAGTTGAGCTCCACTTTCTTGTCCCAGAGCAGGTTGAGCTCAGCCTTGGGTTCTTGGGTGTCCTACCTTAGGTTGAGCTCAATCTTCTTGTCTTAAAACCAGGCTGAGCTCAACTTCTGGTGTCTTGAGAGCAAGTTGAGCTCCACTTTCTTGTCCCAGAGCAGGTTGAGCTCAGCCTTGGGTTCTTGGGAGTCCTACCTTAGGTTGAGCTGAATCTTCTTGTCTTAAAACCAGGTTGAGCTCAACTTTTGGTATCTTGAGAGCAAGTTGAGCTCCACTTTCTTGTCCCAGAGCAGGTTGAGCTCAGCCTTGGGTTCTTGGGTGTCTAACCTTAGGTTGAGCTCAATCTTTTTGTCTTAAAACCAGGCTGAGCTCAACTTCTGGTGTCTTGAGAGCAAGTGGAGCTCCACTTCCTTATCCAAGAGCAGATTAAGCTCAGCTTTGCATCACAGTTGAGCCTCTAAATGCCACAGCCACCTCTCTCCAGGCTGGTGGAACCCAAGTTTGGTTCCTTGGAGGACTTAGACCCTAGAGGTGGCTTTTCTGAGCTTGAACTACCTTAAATAATGCCATTTCCTCCTTGTTCTTAAGTAGTAAGAAGGAACCAGTGACGGTGAAGACCACCAAACCCCCTCCAACCTACGAATCCGAGGAGGAGGAGAAATGCAAACCCATGTCCTACGAGGAGAAGAGACAACTCAGCTTGGACATTAATAAACTCCCTGGGGAGAAATTAGGTCGAGTTGTCCACATCATCCAATCAAGAGAACCTTCTTTGAAGAACTCCAACCCCGATGAGATTGAGATTGATTTTGAGACCTTGAAACCATCCACCCTCCGGGAGCTGGAGAGATACGTCACCTCGTGTCTAAGGAAGAAGAGGAAACCTCAAGGTACCTGGGGAACCTTCTGAAACTCTTCTTCTGCTTCTAGAAGGTTCTGTAGTTGTGGTGGAGATGGGTGGGGGGGTCAAGATGGGATGACTTCATCTGGTCCACTCAGCCAATGAAAGAAGAGGGTTTAATAGGCTATTTTAATCCCTTTGCAGTCATTGGCGCTCCCTAATACCTGTAGTAAGCCCTCCACCACCTAGTAAGCCCTCCACCACCTAGTAAGCCCTCCACCACCTAGTAAGCCCTCCACCACATAAATCTTCCACCTTGTAGTAAATCCTCTAGTAAATCCTCCACCACATAGTAAATCCACCACGTGGTAAACCCTCCACCACACAAATCTTCCACCACATGGTAAACCCTCCACCTCATAGTAAACCCTCCACCACATGGTAAACCCTCCACCACCTAGTATATCCTCCACCATGTGGTATATCCTCCACCATGTGGTATATCCTCCACCATGTGGTATATCCTCCACCATGTGGTATATCCTCCACCACGTGGTCAATCCTCCACCACGTGGTCAATCCTCCACCATGTGGTCAACCCTCCACCACCTAGTAAACCCTCCACCACCTAGTAAACCCTCCATCATGTAGTAAATTCTCCACCACCTAGTAAACCCTCTACCACCTAGTAAATCCTCCATCACATACATCCTCCATCACATGGTAAATTCTCCACCTCATAGTCAATCCTCCACCTCATAGTCAATCCTCCACCACGTAGTAAATCCTCCACCTCGTAGTAAATCCTCCACAGGGTTGGAATTTCCATCTTCCCCTTAATTTTCATTCCAATTAACCCCTTTGCAAAGGGAAAATGAATCTCCCAGCCCTTTGGCATCATCTGTGGGGCTCCCAACAGACATCAGGGGTGGGGGGATTGCCTCATTTGGGTTTCATTTGAATCTCATTTGCATCTGATTTGCATAAAAAGCTGTTTTCTTACCCATTTGTTGAGTAAATTCCATTTAATTATCAATTAAATTCCATTTAATACCCAGATTTTTCAACTCCTGGGGGGGTTTTATGGACATGAAGATGGAATTTGGGGGGGTGAAGGGCTCTTGGGGGGGACTTAAGCTGCTCCTAAGCTGCCACCAGCTGGGTTTATTCTAATTTAGGGCTTAAAATAAGGCTGGTTTAATCCTTCCCATCACCTCAAATTGGGAAATTAGAGGAATTAAGGAGTTTTCAACCCAGTATGATGCAGCTGGGTGGGATTCAGCACTGGGAAGGGTGGAGGGGAGGCTCCTCACTTGGATTTTAGGCCAGCCTAAAGCAGGTTGGGCAAAGCCAGCCCTTTCTAATGGTTTAAAGGAAGGAAAAACCCAACCTTGATCTCTTGAGTTGGGTTTAAATCCCAACCCTTGGTCTAAGGGGACATCCCTATCCCTCCTAAAGACCTCAGAGACCCTCCCCACAGTGCCAAAAACAGAGCCACAGGATTTAAGCTGGGTTTAAAGCTCAGCTTAACCTATCCCCAGGAACATCTGAACACCATAGCTCTCCCAAAACCCGGTGGGAGTTGTAGGAGGGTGGGGAGCAGACAGCACCAAGCTTCTTAATTACCCTAAAGGTTCTTAATCAAGGGTCTTAATTACCCATCCAAGGGTCTTAATTACCCATCAAGGGTCTTAATTAGCCTTTAACGAGGTCCTCTTATCTTCTTACAGCAGAGAAAGTGGATGTCATTGCTGGTTCCTCTAAGATGAAGGGGTTCTCCTCCTCAGAGTCTGAGAGCACCAGTGAGTCCAGCTCCTCCGACAGCGAAGATTCAGAAACAGGTTAGACTCAGTCCTAGACCTGGTTTCTGTATAAATAAATCATGTTTTAAGTCCTGGCTTGGTCTTTTAATTATCTTTTTGGGTTTCTTTCTTTCTAATGCAAAAGAACAACAACCACAACAAAAAAAAAAGCCACCCAAATCCCAAAACTCCCCCAATTTCTCCCTAAATTCTAAGCTTAACTCAAAACAACTTGGTGGTTGTGATGCTTAAGCCTGACTTAATGAGGTGGTTCTTGTGGTCTTAATGAGTGCTCATAGTTCCCTTGCTCAGTTTTAAGGAAGCAAAGCTTAAAGTGGTGCTTTAGAACTGGTTTTATCCTTCCTAATTGCTTTCCCACCTTTGATTCTAGAGGTTAAGCTAAGTTTATCCCAGAGCTTAAGTCAAAGATTAAGACTTAAGCAGCTCTGGCAGGTTGGGGAATCATCTAGATTGATTGGGTTGGGTATGAGGGGGGAGGGAGGGGGTGAAAGGTACCAAAAAAAGAGGAGAAACCCCCCCCAACCCCCCCCCTCAAAATCACAACCTCAAAAAGTTCAGCTAGACTTAGGGGAACCGCTGTTGCGCTGCTCCTCCTTGTAAGGCTGGGTTTTAAGCTGGAGTTTGATGTCTTTTAATGTATTTTTAGTGTCTTTTTTGAGGTGAAATTGGGCTTTTTTGGGGGTTTGAAAGGGCTCAATGGGGCTTTTTGGTAGTTGGAAAATGAAATGATTTGATGCTTAATCCTTCCCTTGAGAGGGAAATGCAAAACCTGCTCTAGTTAAGCTCTTTTAAACCCAGTTTTAGCCCATTTCTCAATTAAACTAAAGCCAAATCCCATCGATTTCATCATCACCAAACACCTACTCAGCCATAAGGCTTGGGGTAGAAGGTTAATTAAGATAATTAAGCTCTTTTAGTCAATTAATTCCCATGCTGATGGGTTTTTGCTCTCTTAAGTCAGATCTTTCTTCTCTTGCTGATAAAATAAGTGGTGGAAAACCCCCTTTGACCTCAGGAATTTGGACTTAAAATCTCTGGCCCTTTTGAAATCCCTTTTAAGTTGTGTTTTAAGACCTTTTAAGATGCCTTAAGAGCTTTTAAGACCTTTTGAAGGACGTTTGAAAGACCTTAGAACTTCTAAAGATGCCTTAAGAACTTTTAAAGTTGTTTTAAGGCTTTTAAAAGGCTTTTTAAAAGGTGTTTTAAGACCCTTAAAAGTTTTAAAATGCTTTAAGACCTTTTTCAGATGTTTTAAGGCCTTTTAAAGACCTTTTAAAAGGTGTTCTAAGACCCTTTAAAGCTTTTAAGATGCTTTGAGACCTTTTTAAGATGTTCTAAGACCTTTTTAAGATGCTTTGAGACCTTTTAAAGGCTTTTTAAAAGATGTTTAAGACCTTTTAAAAGATGTAAAGACCCTTTAACACTTTTAAGATGCTTTGAGACCTTTTAAAAGATGTTTTAAGACCCTTTTAAAGGCTTTTAAAAAGGGGTTTAGACCTTTTAAAAGCTGTTCTAAGACCTTTACAAGATTTAAAGATGCTTTAACACCTTTTTAAGATGTTTTAAGACCTTTTTCAGATGGTTTAAGGCCTTTTAAAGGTTTTTAAAAAGGTGTTTTAAGACCCTTAAAAGTTTTAAAGATGCTTTAAGACCTTTTTCAGATGTTTTAAGGCCTTCTAAAGACCTTTTAAAAGGTGTTCTAAGACCCTTTAAAGCTTTTAAGATGTTTTAAGACCTTTTTAAGATGCTTTGAGACCTTTTTTAAGATGCTTTGAGACCTTTTAAAAGCTGTTTTAAGACCTTTACAAGTTTTAAAGATGTTTTAAGACCTTTTTCAGGTGGTTTAAGGCCTTTTAAAGACTTTCTAAAAGATGTTTTAAGGCCTTTTAAAAGGTGTTCTGACCCTTCAAAACTTCTAAGATGCTTTAAGATTTTAAGATGTTCTAAGAGCTTTTTAAGGTGCTTTAAGACCTTTTTAGACCTTTTAAAAGGTGTTCTAAGACCTTTCAAAACTTTTAAGGTGTTTTAAGATCTTTTTACATGTTTTAAGACCTTTTTAAGATGTTTAAGACCTTTGAAAGGCTGTTCTAAGACCCTTAACAGTTTTTAAGTTGTTCTAAGACCTTTTTATGCTGTTTTAAGACCTTTTTAAGCTGTTTTAAGACCTTTTTAAGCTGTTTTAAGACCTTTTTAAGCTGTTCTAAGACCTTTTTAAGCTGTTCTAAGACCTTTTAAAAGCTGCTCTAAGACCTTTTAAAACTTTTAAGATGTTTTAAGACCTTTTTACATGTTTTAAGACCTTTCGAAGGTGCTTTAAGCCTTTTTAAAAGCTGTTTTAAGACCTTTTTAGGACATCTTTTTCTCCCTATGTGTTAACGATGCCATTAATGACCCAGAGCAGGGATGGCTTAATTAGTTTTCCTGTTAGAAAAGTCTTAATTTTTTTCTTTTCAGGGAGGATAATTATGGCAATTCTTGGTTTTAAGTGGAGAATTGAATGAAAAATTCACTCATAAACTTGAAAACTCACCCAGAAATTCCTTAATTACATCCAACATCTTAACGATCTTTTCTTAACGAAGGGATTTTAAGCCATACAAGGATCACCCCCACATGATACCATTAACCCTAATTAATTCCAACTCCCATTTTCTTCTCTCTTAAGTGTGGTTTCACTCCTCAACTGCAGCTCCTCTTGCTGGTTTTTGGCTTTCCAGAGCTTTTAAAACCAGGATTAGGTTTATTTTACCCTCTTAAACCCACGTGATGTCTCCACCTCTCTGTAACTGGTAATTAAAACATGTTAATTTATTAAGACCAGAGTGGTTTGCCTAAAAAAAAACCCTCTGATAGCAGGAAGCTTGGAAGGGGAGATTAAATAAGCCTGGCTTTGGAGCATAGATGAGACCAAGCCTTTGCCTTGAGCGCTGAGAGGGTTATTCCAGTTTAACTTGTTGGGATTAGCAATTAGTGAGATGCAAATGATCCTGAAATTCCATCCTGGAAGCACTTAAGTAGGATTTAATGAAGGGATTTGTCACTTCTTCCCCCACATCTCCCCATACTTGTCCCAGTTTCAAGCATCAGCCACTTAGGCTGGATTCACGGGCGAGTTAAAACCCAGCCTGGTTTTAGTAGGCACCAGATTTTGAGGTTCTTCATCACAAGGTCATCAACTTGGGGTTGTTTATCCCCCAAATAATTTAGGAGGGGCTTCCCAGGCCCCCCAAAAACCCTGCTCAGTGGTAGGGGGAGCTATTTAAACTGCTGTGTTGGCGATGAAACTTAAGCCTGGCTTAATTGGCGGTCGCTACGGTTGCTTTGCTTCCCAAATATCCTGCTGCTCCATGGGTTTTAGGCTGTTACCTAAAGGGAAAAGGCTTTGTGGTTTGCTCAAGGCTTAGTTGTCAGGCTTAGAACTGGCTTAGCAATGCTGAGAAACCCGTTTTTGGGGGGGCAGAACTGTTTTCAGCCCAGCTTAGAAGAGTTATTGCTAAGGAGTTGGTCAGGTTTTTGGTGGGGAAGGCAATGTTAAGCTGGGTTTATAGTGAGTGAGGACTTAGGGCATCCCCTCTAAATCCCTTGGATTTAATTCCTGGCTCTGATCTCAGCTTACTTGGTTTTAATTTCCAAGTATTCAAGTTTAATTCACTTAAACCTGGCTTTACATCACTGGGAGCTGGGTGGATTCAAAGGTACCAGCTCGAATTCAGCAACAACCAAGTTTAAAGCCTCAGGTATTTGGGTTTAGGAGCTGGAATCCAGGGGCACCCAGCTTTAATTCAGCTTTAATTAGCAGGTGCTTGGTTTAATTCCCACCTATCTGGGTTTAATTAGCAGGTACCTGTCTTCTTTTTTACTTCCACATACCTGGTTTTAATTCCAAGGTGCTCAGGTTTAAGTTGCAGGCACCTAGATTTAATTTGAAGGTGCCCAGGTTTAATTCAGGGGCACCCAGGTTTAATTCAGAGGCACCCAGGTTTAAGTCAGAGGTGCCAGATTTAATTCAGGGGCACCCAGGTTTAATTCAGGGGCACCCAGGTTTAATTCAGGGGCACCCAGGTTTAATTCAGGGGCACCCAGGTTTAATTCAGGGGCACCCAGGTTTAATGCAGAGGTGCCAGGTTTAATTTGGATGCACCCAGGTTTAATTCAGAGGCACACAGGTTTAAGTCAGAGGTGCTCAGGTTTAATTCAGGGGCACCCAGGTTTAATTCAGGGGCACCCAGGTTTAATTCAGGGGCACCCAGGTTTAATTCAGGGGCACCCAGGTTTAATTCAGGGGCACCCAGCTTTAATGCAGAGGTGCCAGGTTTAATTTGGAATACACACAGGTTTAATTCAGAGGCACACAGGTTTAAGTCAGAGGCGCTCAGGTTTAATTCAGGGGCACCCAGGTTTAATTCAGGGGCACCCAGGTTTAATTCAGGGGCACCCAGGTTTAATTCAGGGGCACCCAGGTTTAATTTGGAGGCGCCCAGGTTTAATTCAGGGGCGCCCAGGTTTAATTCAGGGGCGCCCAGGTTTAATTCAGGGGCACCCAGGTTTAATTTGGAGGCGCCCAGGTTTAATTTGGAGGCGCCCAGGTTTAATTTGGAGGCGCCCAGGTTTAATTTGGAGGCACCCAGGTTTAATTCACGGGCACCCAGGTTTAATTCAAGGGCATCCAGGTTTTAGTCAGGGGCACCCAGGTTTAATTCGGGGTGCCAGGTTTAATTTGGATGCGCCCAGGTTTAATTCAGGAGCACCCAGGTTTAATTCAGGGGCACCCAGGTTTAAGTCTGAGGTGTCAGGTTTAATTCAGAGGCACCCAGGTTTAAGTCAGAGGTGCCAGATTTAATTCAGGGCCACCCATGTTTAATTCAGGAGCACCGAGGTTTAATTCAGAGGTGCCAGGTTTAATTCAGGGGCACCCAGGTTTAATTTGGATGGACCCAGGTTTAATTCGGGGGCGCCCAGGTTTAATTTGGTGTGGATAGGAAGGACTTGACTTCCTGGGTGACCTTCTAGAAACCTTCTCCTGGCTCCTCACCACCTTCTTTTGCCTCACTGGGTGAGGCTGGAGGAAACCCTTAGGCTTGGCTTAACCACAACAAGGTGCCACTTAGTCTTGACTTAGAGCCCTGTGCTTGGCGGTGCCTAACGGGCACCAGGGCAGATGGGAAGAACCCCAATCCTGGTAGTTTCACCCCAAGGATGACATCACTCCAGGGTGGGTGGTCCCAGTGGGATGGTTGTGCCCATTATTGGGTGCCAACACCCTCCCCTAAGCAGTTTTTGGGTCAAATTAAGGCAATTTTGGGTGTTTTTAATGGGATTTGGAGAATAACCAGTTGTTCCTCCAGCAGCGTATCCCCAGTTTTGAGGCGGGGGGGTGGGGTGGGATTCACAGGATCCACCAACCACATGGAGCCTCCACTCTGATTTCTAAGAGCAAAATTAGTTAAAATTCAGGGGTTTTCCCTTAAAAAATCCCAAACTCCCCCCAGAACTCAACCCAGGAGCTCCCATTCTGGCTCCACTATCCTAAATCCTGGATTAAGATTCCCTTTTTATCCCAAAAAAGACCTAATTCTCCTCAAAAAAACCACTCAGCACCAGCTGCTTTTCATCTCAAGCTGCTTTTAGTCTTTCCATTTTTCCCAAAAAGGTCATTTCTTTCCCCAGAAAACCCCAGAGGAGGGTGTAGGGGAGGGAATTCCCATGGGATATGGAGCTTCAGAGCTTCTCCCTTCAAAAAAAACCTGGAAAACAATGGGATAGCCTCAGGGATAGAGAAGAAGATGGAGCTTCTTCTTGGTGTCCCCATGGAGATGGTGGGAGAGATGGTGGAACTACTCAGATGGTGTCACTCAACAGTTGTCTTCATCTTAGCCAGGCTCGTTGTGTCTCCAGAATCACTGATCCCATTGGGTGATGCCTTTGGGGACGTGGTGGCTTTGCCATTGGTGGTGTCTCCGTTGGCTTTGTCATTGGTGGTCTCCTCTCCATTGGCTTTGCCATTGGTGGTCTCCTTGTTGGCTTTGCCACTGGTGGTGGTGTCTCCATTGGCTTTGCCATTGGTGGTCTCCTCTCCATTGGTGGTGTCTCCATTGGCTTTGCCATCAATGGTCTCCTTGTTGGCTTTGCCATTGGTGGTCTCTTCTCCATTGGTGGTCTCCTTGTTGGCTTTGCCATTGGTGGTCTCCATTGGTGGTGTCTCCATTGGCTTTGCCATCGGTGGTCTCCTTGTTGGCTTTGCCATTGGTGGTCTCCATTGGTGGTGTCTCCATTGGTGGTGTCTCCATTGGCTTTGCCATTGGTGGTCTCCTCTCCACTGGTGGTGTCTCCGTTGGCTTTGCTATTGGTGGTCTCCTCTCCATTGGCTTTGCCATTGGTGGTGTCTCCATTGGTGGTATCTCCATTGGCTTTGCCATTGGTGGTGTCCTTGTTGGCTTTGCCATTGGTGGTCTCCTGTCCATTGCTGGTGTCTCCATTGGCTTTGCCATTGGTGGTCTCCTCTCCATTGCTGGTCTCCTTGTTGGCTTTGCCATTGGTGGTGTCTCCATGGGTGGTGTCTCCATTGGCTTTGCCATCAATGGTCGTTGGCTTTGCCATTGGTGGTCTCTTCTCCATTGGTGGTGTCTCCATTGGCTTTGCCATCAATGGTCTCCTTGTTTGCTTTGCCACTGGTGGTCTCCTCTCCATTGGTGGTCTCCTTGTTGGCTTTGCCATTGGTGGTCTCCATTGGTGGTGTCTCCATTGGCTTTGCCATCGGTGGTCTCCTTGTTGGCTTTGCCATTGGTGGTCTCCTTGTTGGCTTTGCCATTGGTGGTCTCCTTGTTGGCTTTGCCATTGGTGGTCTCCTCTCCATTGACTTCGCCCTTCGTGGTCTCTCCGTTGCCTTCCTCTTCTTAGTGAAGACATTTCTTCTGGCCATCAGGGTCAGAGGTGGGACAGGGCTTCTTCTCAGTGCTCTTACTCCAACGAGGAGATGCCACAATGCCAACTGTAACCCAACCACTTGGTCTTCAGTGGCCAAGAAGGTCCATCCATCCTTTGGAGGAGGTTAGCCAAGCTTGTTGCATCTCCATCCCTCTGGGACCCTGGTGGCTTCACCACTCATGGTCTCCATTGGCTTTGTCATCTTCATGAAGGGTCTTTCCAAAGCATCTCTTGGATGCTTTCAGTCATGGTCCATCAGGTGATTTGGGATCTACCCATCCTTCTCCAGGAGCTTGCTGAGGTTTGTCATGGTGAAGAGCTCCCCTAGGACAACCTCCTGGTTGTGGCACATGGGAGGATGGATGGAGAAGAGGCACCACCATCACGTTGGGGTTTTGGAGCTCATGGTTGAGCCGTGGTGGCTCCTCCTCCCCCCACCAAAAAATAGGGGAGGGAGGATGTGCTTGGCCAAGGTGATGCTGTAGGAAGACATCAGGTCTTGGTCTTTCCAGGAGGTGGGTTCATGCTTGGCATCCATCCAGAGCAGTGGACATCCATCTGGAGCTATGGGCTACTCATCTTGAGCCATGGAGGCACATTTGGATCTGTAGATGTCCACCTGAAGCTCCTCACGTCCATCTGAAGATACAGATGGGGATCAGGATCCATCAGGACCTCTGGATGCCCATCTGGACCTCTAGGTGCCCATCAAGACCTGTGGATGCCCATCTGGACCTGTGGGTGCCCATCAAGACCTGTGGATGCCCATCACAATCTATGGATGCCCATCAAGATCTACAAATGCCCCTCAAGACCTGTGGGTGCTCCTCAAGACCTGTGGATGCCCATCAAGATCTCTGGATGCCCATCAAGACCTGTGGGTGCCCATCAAGACCTTTGGATGCTCCACAAGAACTATGGGTGCCCATCAAGACCTCTGGATGCTCAACAAGACCTGTGGGTGCCCCTCAAGACCTTTGGGTGCCTATCAAGATCTGCAGATGCCCATCAAGACCTCTGGGTGTCCATCAAGACCTCTGGGTGTCCATCAAGACCTCTGGATGCCCATCAAGACCTGTGGGTGCCCATCAAGACCTTTGGATGCTCATCAAGAACTATGGGTGCCTATCAAGACCTGTGGATGCCCATCAAGACCTACAGATGCCAATCACAATCTCTGGATGCCCATCAAGACCTGTGGAATGCCCATCACAATCTCTGGGTGCCCATCAAGACCTGTGGGTGCCTATTAAGATCTATGGGTGCTCATCACAATCTCTGGATGCCCCTCAAGACCTGTGGGTGCCCCTCAAGACCAACGGATGCCCATCAAGACCTGTGGAGGCCCCTTAAGTCCTGTGGAGGCCCCTTAAGACCTGTGGGTGCCCATCAAGACCTACAAATGCCAATCACAATCTCTGGATGCCCCTCAAGATCTCTGGGTGCCCCTCAAGACCTGTGGGTGCCCATCACAATCTCTGGATGCCCATCAAGACCTATGGGTGCCCATCACAATCTCTGGATGCCCATCAAGACCTATGGGTGCCGATCAAGACCTGTGGGTGCCCATCAAGATCTCTCTATGCCCATCTGAAGCCACTACCGCCCATCTGAAGCCACTACCACCCATCTGGATCCACAGGCACCCATCCAGATCCTTCAACACCCAAACCCAGAGTCCCAAATCCCCATCCAAACCAGTGACCACGTCAGGATGCTCCAAGAAATCCCACCTCTCCTCTTCCCAATAGCATTTCCATCCCCATCCTGCTCTTCCACCTCATCCTCCCATGCCGGTATCTCCTTCAACCTTCTTCTTCTCCCTCTCCTGCTCTTCTATGATCCACCAGATCTTGGTTTGTACCATCAGGAACCATCAACCTTGGGGTTCAAGAAGACTTTCCCACCTTGAAACCCACCATTTCTTGGTTGAGATGTTTCCTTCTTCTCCATCCCAACCATTTCTGGTTGGGTTTCCTTAACAAGAAACCATCTTAAACTCCACCAAATCCCACCACTAGACCAGGACAGACCATCATCTCTTAACTGGACATGCTCTGGTGGGAGGGATTGAAGGCAAAAACACCCATCTAGGAGATCTTCCTTGGGGCATCTCATGGTTGAGAAGGTTTTATTCCAGGAGAATCCAAATCTTGAGCTAAATTAAGGCCAAAAAGGGGGATTTTGGGGCTGGATAAATGATCTCAGAGGAGATCTTTTTGTTCCTTCCATCCTTCTTGGCATGGTTCTTGGTGGAACTCCTGAGAACATCTTGCCCTGGACCTAAAATTGTCCAACCATGATGATATCTTTGGAGGAGGAGGAGGAGGAAGCATGAGAGAACATCCCATGGGAAGCTCATGGACGTGGAGCCTCCATGGGTTGAGGAGGAGGGGAAGGAGGAGGAGGAGGAGGAGGAGAAGGGGAAGGAGGAGGAGAAAGAGGAGGAGGAGAAGGAGAAGAAGAAGGAGGAGAGGAGGAGGAAGAGGAGAAGGAGATGGTGGAGGAGGAGGAGGAGAAGGAGATGGAGGAGGAGAAGAAGGAGATGGAGAAGGAGGAGGAGGGGGAGAAGGAGGAGGGAGAAGGAGGGGGAGAAGGAGGAGGAGGAGGGGGAGAAGGAGGAGGAGGAGGGGGAGAAAGAGGAGGAGAAGGGGGAGAAGGAGGAGGAGAAGGGGGAGAAGGAGGAGGAGAAGGGGGAGGAGAAGGGGGAGGAGAAAGGGGAGAAGGAGGAGGAGTAGGAGGAGATGGAGAAGGAGGAGGAGGAGGAGATGGAGAAGGAGGAGGAGGAGAAGGTGATAAAGGAGGAGGAGGGGGAGAAGGAGGAAGAGGACATGGTGATAGAGGAGAAGGAGAAGGAGGAGGAAGGGGAGAAGGAAGAGGAGGAGAAGGAGGGATGGAAACTTGATGTAACCATGATACTTGATCCCTTCTTCCTACCAAGTCTCTCCAGCTCCTTATCCAACATTCCTGGAATAACTTGAGTCTGGCTTAAGGAATGGCTTTATCTTGCCTGTTGGGTCTTCTCCAAGAAGACCAAGGTGGGGTTTGAGGTGGGGTTCAAGTTGTTTCCTCCTTCTTCTTCCTCTCTTCTCCTCCTTTGTGTGACAATGTGATGGTGGAAACCACCAAGCAAGGAATTCCCAGGGGGAATCCAGCTTCATTAATGACTTAGAACCTCATTTTCCACCAGTTGGAACGTAATTAGTGCTGTTAATTGTTGGGGAGGGTGTGAAGGGGGGTAGAGGGGCCACCACTGAGGTACTAATGGTTCTTCTGGTTGTTTTTGTTGGTTGTTTTTTGGCAGAATTGGCTCCAAAACTGAAGAAGAAAGGCCATTCAGGGCGTGAGCAGAAGAAGGTAGGAGACCTTAACGACCTTCTCAGCTTGTTTGAGGTGGGATTGGAGCTCTGGAGAAGTTTGGGAATGCTGGGAATTTTGGTTGATCCCAACTTGGTTGATGGGTGGTTGGTTCAGGTCAGCGTTGGTTTGAGTGGGATGGTTGGAAGGACAAGGGGAAGGTGGTGTTGGTGGCCAGGAAGGGGGTCTAGGGGGGTCTTGGTGGCCAAGAAGGGGGTCTTGGTGACTGGGAAGGGGGTCTTGGTGACTGGGAATGGGATCTTGGTGACAAGGAATGGGGTTGTGGTGACCATGAAGAGGGTTCTGTTGATCAGGAATGGGGTCTAGGGGGGTCTTTGTGGCCAGGAAGGGGGTCTTGGTGGCCAAGAATGGGGTCTTGGTGACCAAGAAGGGGGCTTGGTGGCTGGACCGACCTTCTCAGCTCATTTGAGGTGGGATTTGAGCTCTGGAGAAGTTTGGGAATGCTGGGAATATTGCTTGATCCCAACTTGGTTGATGGGTGGTTGGTTCAGGTCTGCATTGGTTTGAGGGGGATGGTTGGAAGGACAAGGGGGAAGGTGGTGTTGGTGGCCAGGAAGGGGGTCTAGGGGGGTCTTGGTGGCCAAGAAGGGGGTCTTGGTGACTGGGAAGGGGGTCTTGGTGACTGGGAATGGGATCTTGGTGACAAGGAATGGGGTTGTGGTGACCATGAAGAGGGTTCTGTTGATCAGGAATGGGGTCTAGGGGGGTCTTGGTGGCCAAGAATGGGGTCTTGGTGACCAAGAAGGGGGCTTGGTGGCTGGACCGACCTTCTCAGCTCATTTGAGGTGGGATTGGAGCTCTGGAGAAGTTTGGGAATACTGGGAATATTGGTTGATCCCAACTTGGTTGATGGGTGGTTGGTTCAGGTCAGCATTGGTTTGTGGGGGATGGTTGGAAGGACAAGGGGAAGGTGGTGTTGGTGGCCAGGAAGGGGGTCTAGGGGGGTCTTGGTGGCCAGGAAGGGGGCCTAGGGGGGTCTTGGTGGCCAAGAAGGGGGTCTTGGTGGCCAAGAAGGGGGTCTTGGTGGCCAGGAATGGGGTCTTGGTGACTGGGAAGGGGGTCTTGGTGACTAGGAATGGGGTCTTGGTGGACAAGAAGGGGGTCTTGTTGGCCAGGAAGGGGGTCTTGGTGGCCAAGAATGGGGTCTAGTGAGGTCTTAGTGACCAGGAAGGGGATCTTGGAGGCCAGGAATGGGATCTTGGAGGCCAGGAATGGGATCTGGGGGGTCTTGGTGACTAGGAATGGGGTCTGGGTGACTAGGAATGGGGTCTGGGTGACTAGGAATGGGGTCTTGGTGGCCAGGAAAGGGGGTCTTGGTGACCAAGAAGGGGGGCTTGGTGGGCAAGAAGGGGGTCTTGGTGGCCAGGAATGGGGTCTAGGAAGGGGTTTTAGTGACCAGGAAGGGGGTCTTGGTGACCAAGTAGGGTGTCTTGGTGGCCAGGAATGGGGTCTAGGGACGTCTTGGTGACTAGGAGTGGGGTCTTGGTGGCCAGGAATGGGTTTTGGTGACCAAGAAGGGGGTCTTGGTGACATTTGGATGACAGAGAAGTTGTTTTGCTAACTCACAGATGCTTTTTCTCCTTCCCCTTCAGCATCACCATCATCACCATCAACCGGTGCAGCAGCAACCGCCACCTCCACAACCTCCTCCACCTCCTCAACCTCAACAACCCCCCCCACCCCCTCCACCGCCGCAGCCCTTACCGCCGCAGCCCTTACCACCCCAACAACCTCCAGCGCCGCCTCCGCCGCCGCCTGTCCCTCAACAAGCTCCACCCCAGATGAAATCTTCTCCACCACCTTTCGTCCCAACACAAGTCCCTGTCCTGGAACACCCCCTCCCTGGGAATATGTTTGACACCATGACTCATTTCACCCAACCCATCATGCATCTTCCTCAACCAGAGATGCCTCCTCATCTTCCTCAAGCACCCGAGCACAGCACTCCTCCCCACCTCAACCAGCATGCCGTGGTGTCTCCTCCAGGTGAGAACCAGCTTCTTGGGAGAGAAGGGGATGGGTGTCGTCCTTCCTCAGAGCTGGGAGGATGAGGATGGGGTTTGGGTCCTCATGGAAGATGAGGAAGAGCAGTTGGGTGGGGGTTTGGTCGTTCCTCAGAGCTGGGAGGAAGGGGATGGGGTTGGGTGGGGGTTTGGGTCCTCTTGGAAGATGAGGAGCAGTTGGGTGGTTGTGTGGTCCTTCCTCAGAGCTGGGAGGAAGGGGATGGGGTTGGGTGGGGTTTGGGTCCTCTTGGAAGATGAGGAGCAGTTGGGTGGGTGTCTGGTCCTTCCTCAGAGCTTGGGAGGATGAGGATGGGGTTTGACTCCACCTGGAAGATGAGGAGCTGTTGGGTGGGTGCAGGATCCTTCCTCAGAGCTAGGAGGATGAGTATGGGGTTGGGTGGGTGCAGGGTCTTTCCTCAGAGCTGGGAGGATGAGGATGGGGTTTGGGTCCTCCTGGAAGATGAGGAGGAGCAGTTGGGTGGGTGCAGGGTCCTTCCTCAGAGCTGGGAGGATGAGGATGGGGTTTGGGTCCTCCTGGAAGATGAGGAGGAGCAGTTGGGTGGGTGCAGGGTCCTTCCTCAGAGCTGGGAGGATGAGGATGGGGTTTGGGTCCTCCTGGAAGATGAGGAGGAGCAGTTGGGTGGGGGTTTGGTTCCTCTTGAAAGATTAGGAGGAGTTGGGTGGGTGCAGGGTCCTTCTTTAGACCTGGGAGGAAGAGGATGGGGTTGGGTGAGTGCAGGGTCCTTCCTCAGAGCTGGGAGGAAGAGGATGGCGTTGGGTGGGGGTTTGGGTCCTCCTGGAAGATGAGGAGGAGCAGTTGGGTGGGTGCAGGGTCCTTCCTCAGAGCTGGGAGGATGAGGATGATGTTGGGTGGGGTTGGGTGGGTGCTGGGTCCTTCCTCAGAGCTGGGAGGAAGAGGATGGTGGTAGGTGGGGTTGGGTGGGTGTGTGGTCCTTCCTCAGAGCTGGAAGGAAGAGGATGATGTTGGGTGGGGGTTTGGCTCCTCCTGGAAGATGAGGAGCAGCAGTTGGGTGGGTGTAGGGCCCTTCCTCAGAGCTTGGAGGATGCAGATGGGGTTGGGTGGGTGCAGGGCCCTTCCTCAGAGCTGGGAGGAAGAGGATGATGTTGGGTGGGGGTTTGGCTCCTCCTGGAAGATAAGGAGGAGCAGTTGGGTGGGGGTTTGGTTCCTCTGGGAAGATTAGGAGGAGTTGGGTGGGTGCAAGGTCCTTCCTCAGAGCTGGGAGGATGAGGATGATGTTGGGTGGGGGTTTGACTCCTCCTGGAAGATGAGGAGCAGCAGTTGGGTGGGTGCAGGGAGGGTCTCTTCTCCTGATGTGTCACCGTGTCCTTCCCTTTCTCCCCAGCTTTGCACAACGCTCTGCCTCAGCAGCCCTCCAGACCCAGTAACCGAGCGGCGGCGCTACCCCCGAAGCCTTCGCGTCCACCGGCTGTTTCCCCAGCCATCAGCCAGCAACCCATGCTTCCTCAACCTCCTCTACCCCAACCTCCCCAAGTCCTGCTGGAGGATGAAGAACCTCCTCCTCCTCCTCCTCACCACAACCTGCCTCTGAGCACCAGCCAGATGCAGCTCTACCTTCAGCAGCTGCAAAAAGTGCAGCCTCAGACTCCTCTTCTCCCTTCAGTGAAGGTCCAGTCACAACCGCAACCGCCGCTACAACCGCCGGCCCACCCCGCGGTGCAACAACTACAGCACCAACCGCCGCCGCGGCCCATGCACATGCAACCCATGCCCTTCCCATCCCACATCCCTCAACCTCAACCACCACCCCCTCAACAACATCCACCCCCTCAACCTCCCCCTCCGCCCCCACCGCCGCCACCGCCGCCGCAACAGCCGGCCAAACCTCAACAGGTCATCCAACATCACCCGTCGCCGCGGCATCATAAGCCCGATCCCTACTCGACCGGTGAGCAGGGAACAGCGGATTGAGCCTACAGATGGAATCAAGTCACATTGAATTGATGAAGGAAGAGTTTGGGGGGGTTGTTGGGGTGGTTTTAGGGTGTTTTTTGAGGTGTCCTACCACCCCATAAAGTGAATGGTTGGTGGTAGGAGTGGAAGAAGCCTTGGTTATCCCAAATCTGATACAACCGTCCCACCCAGTAAGGTTGTTTTCCATCTCAGGTCTTGGAGGAGCTTGGAGATCCCAAGTCCTGGAGGAATTTGAGGGTCTCAAGTCTTTGTGGATCTGGAGGTTCTCAGGTCTTGGAGGAGCTTGAGGATCCCAAGTCCTGGAGGAATTTGAGAGTCTCAAGTGTTTGTGGGTCTCCAGATTCTGAGATCTTTGAGGAGCCTGAGGATCCCAAGTTCTGGAGGAATTTGAGGCTCTCAAGTGGTTTTGGGTCTCCAGGTTCTCAGGTCTTGGAGGAGCTTGAGGATCTCAAGTCGTGGAAGAATTAGAGGGTCTCAATTGTTTAAAGATCTCCAGGTTCTGAGATCTTGGAGGAGCTTGAGGATCCCAAGTCCTGGAGGAATTTGAGGGTCAAAAGTGTTTGAAGATCTCCAGTTTCTGAGGTCTTTGAGGAGCTTGAGGATCCCAAGTCCTGGAGGAATTTGAGGGTTTCAAGTGTTTGTGGGTCTGGAGGCTCTCAGATGTTTGAGGAGCTTGGTGATCCCAAGTCCTGGAGGAATTTGAGGGTCTCAAGTGTTTGTGGGTCTGGAGGTTCTCAGGTCTTGGAGGAGCTTCAGGATCTCAAGTCCTGGAGGAATTTGATGGCCTCCAGTTTCTGAGGATCTCCAGGTTCTCAGATCTTTGAGGAGCTTGGAGATCCCAAGTTCTGGAGGAATTTGAGGGTCTCAAGTGTTTGTGGATCTCCAGGTTCTGAGATCTGAGGAGCTTGGGGATCCCAAGTCCTGGAGGAATTTGAGGCTCTCAAGTGTTTGTGGGTCTCCAGGTTCTCAGATCTTTGAGGAGCTTGAGGATCCCAAGTCCTTGGGGAATTGGAGGATCTCCAGTTTCTGAGGATCTCCAGGTTCTCAGATCTTTGAGGAGCTTGAGGATCTCAAGTCTTGGAGGAATTTGAGGGTCTCAGGTGTTTGTGGGTTTGGAGGTTCTGAGATCTTTGAGGAGCTTGAAGATCCCAAGTCCTGGAGGAATTTGATGGCCTCCAGTTTCTGAGGATCTCCAGGTTCTCAGATGTTTGAGGAGCTTGAGGATCCCAAGTTCTGGAGGAATTTGAGGGTCTCAGGTTTTTGTGGATCTCCAGGTTCTCAGGTCTTGGAGGAGCTTGAGGATCCCAGGTCCTGGAGGAATTTGAGGGTCTCAAGTGTTTGTGGGTCTGGAGGTTCTCAGGTCCTTTGAGAAACTCCAGGATCTCAAATCTTGGAGGAATTTGAGGGTCTCAAGTCTTTGTGGATCTCCAGGTTCTCACATCTTTGAGGAGCTTGAGGATCCCAAGTCCTGGAGGAATTTGAGGGTCTCAAGTGTTTGTGGACCTCAAGATTCTCAGATCTTTGAGGAGCTTGAGGATCCCAAGTCCTGGAGGAATTTGAGGATCTCCAGTTTCTGAGGATCTCCAGGTTCTCAGATGTTTAAGGAGCTTGGAGATCCCAAGTTCTGGAGGAATTTGAGGATCTCAAGTGTTTGTGGATTTGGAGGTTCTCAGATCTTAGAGGAGCTTGAGGATCCCAAGTCCTGGAGGAGTTTGAGGGTCTCAAGTCTTTGTGGACCTCAAGATTCTCAGATCTTTGAGGAGTTTGAGGATCTCAAGTCCTGGAGGAATTTGAGGGTCTCAAGTGTTTGTGGATCTCCAGGTTCTGAGATCTGAGGAGCTTGGGGATCCCAGGTCCTGGAGGAATTTGAGGATCTCAAGTGTTTGTGGATTTGGAGGTTCTCAGGTCTTAGAGGAGCTTGAGGATCCCAAGTCTTTGAGGAATTTGAGGGTCTCCAATTTCTGAGGATCTCCAGGTTCTCAGATGTTTAAGGAGCTTTGAGATCCCAAGTTCTGGAGGAATTTGAGGGTCTCAAGTGTTTGTGGATCTGGGGGTTCCCAGATCTTTGAGGAGCTTGAGGATCCCAAGTCCTGGAGGAATTTGAGGGTCTCAAGTGTTTGTGGATCTCCAGGTTCTCACATCTTTGTGGAGCTTGAGGATCTCAAGTCCTGGAGGAATTTGTGGATCTGCAGGTTCTGAGATCTTTGAGGAGCTTGAGGATCCCAGGTCCTGGAGGAATTAGAGGGTCTCCAGTTTCTGAGGATCTCCAGGTTCTCAGATCTTAGAGGAGCTTGAGGATCCCAAGTCTTGGAGGAATTAGAGGGTCTCAAGTTTTTGAGGAACTCAGGGGTCTCAGATATCCCAGGATCTCAGTTTTTTGAGGGTCACCAGTTCTTGAGGAACTCCAAAAGATCTCAGATCTTTGAAGACCTCAAGTTTTTGAGTCTTGGCACAGCTCTGATGTCAGAAGCTGCTTGCCTTCCATTCATCACTGGGTGCCAGAGAGGTGGCCTCTCCTGCAGCAGGAGATCCAGGCTGTAGATGCCCCATGGGGTAGTTTTTTTGGAGCTCAGCCTCCCAACAAGGCAGCTCCTCAGCTTCTAAGTGGAGAAGGGATGATTTAGGAGGAGGAAATCCCAAGGGATGACCTCCAACCATCCCAGAACTCAGAAGAAACAGCTGGAATAACATGACCACAGGGTTCAACCTTCAAGGTTGGCTTGGGACAACCCAGATCTCCCTGATGGCCACAGCTTCACGTGGTACCACCACTGATGTTCTCCATGGAGAACATCTCCAGCTGGGATAACTCAGGGTACCCACTTTGGGGAGGTCTTGCTCTTCATCTTGCTCAACCATGTGGTTCCTCAGGTTGTGGCTTGTTGGGTCTTTGCTTGTTGAGTCAACCCTGTGTGGTGTAGGTAGGACAATGTCCATGGGTTCTAAGGGGATGGAGCCAGCTGAGGACAGGGGTTGCTTGGAGATGCTTCTGGAGAGCTGCCACAGGCAGCTTGGAGCTCCTGAAAACCTCCTGTTGCTGGTGTCCTCCATCCAACGTGTCCTTCATCCAACGTGTCCTCCATCCAGTGTGTCCTCCATCCAACCTGTCTTCCATCCATGGCTCTGGGTGGGGGTGAGGCACAACCAGAGCCATGTGGGTGCTGGGGTGTCCTATACAACCAGGAATCCCACCAGATCACCCAAAAGAACAACCAGAAGGGTTAGTCTGGGCGGGGGGGAACACCTCAAAACAACCATCACCCAGGCAGAACAAGCCACCACCACAACCATTGGAGGAGCATCTTCTGCTCCTTGGTTGTACTCCTCACACAACAACACCCAGTTTGGTGGTAACCCGGGTTGAGGACATCCCAGTTCTCAACTGGGAAGAGGGATATTGTCCCAAACTGGGTAGCAGGGGCGGAGGAGGAGGGGGGGTGGTTGATGGTGACGTGCGCCGATTGTCTTGTATTTCGGGTGATGTTTGGTGGTACCGGTGGTGACGACGGTTAACTGATTGGATACCCAACCTGTTCCCAGGTCACTTGAGGGAAGCCCCTTCCCCTCTCATGATGCATTCCCCACAGATGCCGCAGTTCCAGGGTTTGGTCCACCAGTCGCCACCTCAACAAACCATCCAGCCAAAAAAACAGGTAAAGAGGGAAGAGAGGAACCCCCCTTCCCACCCCAAAACACCCAACTTGGGGACCATCTTCTTCTCACCACCACCACCACCAACTTAGGAGCCCATCAACCAGCGGTTTGCATCCAGGGATGAAGGTTGGGGAGGTGGGAGGGAAGGATGTCACCCATATGTTCTCCTTGACCCCTTCCCATTTTGGTTTTTCTTTGGTGGTTGGGTGTTGTCACTGTAGGAGATGAGAGCTGCTTCAGTCGTCCAATCTCAACCCATGGTGGTGAAGGAGGAGAAGATGCATTCGCCTGTCATCCGTAACGAGACCTTCAGTCCACCGTTACGGCAAGACCCACCAAAACACCAGGAGAACATCAAACCCCCAGCTCACATTCCTCAACGTGAGTCCCAGGGAGACACCCCCCAACCTCAATGGATGAGGACCACCCAGGAGGGGTGGTTCCTTCTCTCCACGGTGGGGTGAGGACCACCAGTGAGGGGTGGTGAGGACCACCCCACCTTCTCTCCACGGTGGGGTGAGGTGCACCAAGGAGGGGTGGTTCCTTCTCTCCAGGGTGGGGTGAGGACCACCAATGAGGGGTGGTTCCTTCTCTCCACATTGGGCTGAGGACCATCAGTGAGGGGTGGTTCCTTCTCTCCAGGGTGGGGTGAGGACCACCAAGGAGGGGAGGTTCCTTCTCTCCACGGTGGGGTGAGGACCACCCCACCTTCTCTCCACAGTGGGGTGAGGACCACCAAGGCGGGGTGGTGAGGACCACCAAGGAGGGGTGGTTCCTTCTCTCCATGGTGGGGTGAGGACCACCAAGGAGGGGTGGTGAGGACCACCAAGGAGGGGTGGTTCCTTCTCTCCAGGGTGGGGTGAAGACCACCAAGGAAGGGTGGTTCCTCCTCAATGTTAGGCCTTCTTTTTGATGAGGAACCCTTGGGTTTTTTTAGGGACAGAAATGAAACCCATGGAAGGGGGAAGACCTGTCATCAGACCTCCAGAACAAAACCCACCACAACCTGGAGTTCAGGAGAAAGACCGGCAGAAACAGGAACCCAAAACACCCGTCGCCCCCAAAAAGGTAATGTCACCCCAAGCAAAACCTGGGGGGGTTGTATGTGGGGTGGGGGAGAACCACCCCAAAAGTGAAGCCTCCTCAGATGAAAGCTTGAGTGAAACTTGGGGTATGGCCAAGAGTTGGTGTTTTCCACCTTGGATTTCCTTATTTGGAGGTAAAAAAACACCCAACAGAGGTTGGAGAGATGGAGGTGGGAACAAGCTGAAGGATCTGGAGAACTTCTAGAACTCTCCAATCCATGAGAACCTCATGAGGGTTGTGGAAGGCTGAGTGTCAAGTCCTCTACCTGGGTTGGTATGGATGTGGGTTGAGGGGTGAAGGGATGGAGAAGGAGTTCCAAGGAGAAGAACTTGGGGTGTCAGGGGGGTAGAAAGCCAGAAGTGTGGCCAACAGGTTGTGGGAGGGAATACACCTCCTCTGCTTCAATGAGAACCCACCTGGAGTTGTGCCTCTGGCACTGGGTTCCTCAGGACAAGGGACATGGAGGTGTTGGAGAAGGAGTTCCAGGGAAGAAGAACTTGTCAGGGGGGTAGAAAGCCAGAAGTGTGGCCAACAGGTTGTGGGAGGGAATACACCTCCTCCTCCAATGAGAACCCACCTGGAGTTAGTTGTGCCTCTGGCACTGGGTTCCTCAGGACAAGGCACATGGAGGTGTTAGAGCAGGTCCTCTGGCTGTGGAAAGGGGATGGGGTTGTCCAACCTGGAGAAGGCTCTGAGGAGACCTTGTAGTATCTCCGTACTTCAACAGGGGCTTCTAGGAGAGACAAAAGCTCTTCAGCTCCTCTTGAACCCACCCATCCTTCCTCTCTGTAGGACCTGAAAATCAAGAACATGGGTTCCTGGGCCAGCTTGGTCCAGAAACATCCCACCACTCCATCCTCCACGGCCAAGTCCTCCAGCGACAGCTTCGAGCAGTTCAAGAGGGCGGCGCGGGAGAAGGAGGAGCGGGAGAAGGCGCTCAAGGCTCAGGCAGAGCAGGTGGAAAGGGAGAAGGAGCGGCTGAGGCGGGAGCAGGAGAGGATGAGGTGAGACCATCCCAACCACTGCCACCACCACCATCAACATCTTCACCATAAACACCACCATCACCACAACCATCAACATCCTCACCATAAACACCACCACCATCACCACCACCATCAACATCCTCACCATCACCATCACCACCCTCACCATAACCATCACCATCAACATCCTCACCACCACCATCCTCACCATAACCACCACCACCACCACCATCCTCACCATGACCACCACCACAATCACCATCCTCACCATGACCACCATCAACATCCTCACCATCACCACCACCACCAACATCCTCACGTTGACAACAATCACAGCCACCATCACCACCATCACATCCTCACCCTAACCACCACCACCATCAACATCTTCACCATCATCACCACCACCACTACCAACATCCTCACCATAACCACCATCAACATCTTCACCATCACCACCATCAACACCCTCATCATAACAACCACCATCACCACCCTCATCATAACAACCACCATCACCACCATCAACATCCTCACCATAACCACCATCACCATCAGCATCCTCACCATAACCACCACCAACATCCTCACCATAACCACCACCAACATCCTCACCATAACCACCATCAGCATTCTCACCATAAACACCACCAACATCCTCACCATCACCACCATCAACATCCTCACCATAACCACCAGCAGCACCACCACCTTCCCAGTAACCACCACCACAACCACCATCTGTCACCATAACAACCACCACAACCACCATCTTCACCATAACTGCCATCACCACCACCACCATCTTCACCATAACAACCACCACCACCTTCCCCCCCACCACCAGTGATGGTGTTTGTGCCTCCATCACCATGGTGAAGCCGCACCCCGGATGGTCCTTCTCACAGCACAATCCCCACCAATCACAGCAGGGAACAAACAGGGGGTGAACCACACCTCATGGGGGGTGATGGGATGGGGGTCAACAGGTTCTCCAGGTGTTCCCCAACACCCTGACAACATCTCCCACTGCATTTCTTGGTGCAGGAGCCGTGAGGACGAAGATGCCATGGAACAGGCACGCCGGGTGCACGAGGAGGTGCGACGCCGCGAACAACAACAACAACAGCAGCAGCAACAGGCGGCGGCGGCGGCAGCGGCGGCACCTCAACAACCCCAGAGCTCCCAACCTCAATCCTCCCAATCCATGTTGGATCAACAGCGGGAGATGGCCAGGAAACGGGAGCAGGAACGGAGGCGCCGGGAAGCGGTGAGTGAATGCCACTCCCAAATTCCCAGGGGAGGGGGGGGGGCCAAAATCCCTTGGGAACCCCTTTGGAAATGGTAAAAAAATCCCAGAAAACTCTAAAAAATAACCCATGGGATAAAAGAAATCCTTAGGGATCAGCAGAACTTCTCCAGATCCAGGAAAAATCCTGGAGAAGGTGGGGGTAAAAAATCCTTGGAGAAGCTGAAAAATTCATTGGGATTTGGAAAAATTCCTGGTTCTGGTGGGATTTTCCCCCTCCCCCAAAATTCCTTGGGAATAGTGGAAAATTGTTTGGGAATGGTGAAAAATTCATAAGGATGCTTCAAAATCTTTGGGAATGCTCCCCGCTTCCCAAAAAAAAAATCCCACCCCCAAAAAAAATCCACCCCCTCCAAAAAAATTCCCATCATGGGGAAAAATGAATTGGAAAATTGAAAAAGAAGTAGGAATGTTGGAAAAATCTCAGGAATTCTGGGAAATTCTTTGGAATAGGAACAAAAAAAAATCTGGGAATAGTGGGGGAAAAATCCTCAGGGATGGAAAAATCGCTCTGTGAATGTTCCTTCCTCCTCAAAATCTTCGGGGTGATCAGAATTCTCAGGGATTTCCCCCAAAAATCTCATAAAGTTGGAAAAAATCTGGGAATGTTGCTAAAAAGAAGTCCAGATTTTCCAATATTGGTCCCAAAATTCCTTGGAATTTGAAAATTGATCCCAGAAATATTAGGGAATGGGGAAAAACAACCCCCAAAAATTTTGGAGTAACTCAAAACCCTCACAAATTCCCCCCAAAAATCTTACAAAATTGGAAAAAAAATTGGGAATGTCACTAAAATGGTCCAAAAATTCCATAATTTGCCCCAAAATTCATTGGAATTTTAAAATTGGGAATGGGGAAATCTCTGGAATATTGATAAAGCCTTTGGGATGGAGGTAAAACAACCCGGAAAATCTTTGGAGGTACCCCAAATCCTCATAAATTCCCCCAAAAAACCTTATAAAATTGGAAAAAAATCTGGGAATGTCACTAAAATTGTCCATAATTGGCCCCAAAATTCCTTGGAATTTGTAAATTAATCCCTGAAATGCTGAAAAATTCCTTTGGGATGGGGAAAAAAAACCCAGAAAATCTTTGGAGGTGCCCAAAATCCTCACAAATTCCCCAAAAAAAATCTCATAAAATTGGAAAAAATCTGTGAAAGTCACTAAAATTGTCCAAAAATTCCAAAATTGGCCCCAAAATTCCTTGGAATTTGAAAATTGATCCTAGGAATATTGATAAATACTTTGGGATGGGAAAAAACAACCCAGAAAATCTTTGGAGGTGCCCAAAATCCTCACAAATTCCCCCTAAAAAACCTCATAAAATTTTAAAAGATTTTGGGAATCCACTAAAAATGTCCAAATTTTCTAAAATTGGCCCCAAAATTCCTTGGAATTTGAAAATTAATCCCTGAAATGCTGAAAAATTCCTTTGGGATGGGGAAAAAAAACCCAGAAAATCTTTGGAGGTGCCCAAAATCCTCACAAATTCCCCCAAAAAACCTCATAAAATTGGAAAAAATCTGTGAAAGTCACTAAAATTGTCAAAAAATTCCAAAATTGGCCCCAAAATTCCTTGGAATTTGAAAATTGATCCTAGGAATATTGATAAATACTTTGGGATGGGAAAAAACAACCCAGAAAATCTTTGGAGGTGCCCAAAATCGTCATAAATTCCCCAAAAAAAAATTCTCATAAAATTTTTTTTAAATTCTGGGAAGTCAATAAAATTTTTGGGAATATTCCTAAATAAAAAAAGAAATCCCAAAATAAAAAGCTGGGAATTCTCTAATCTCTTTTCCCTTCTCTGACAGATGGCGGCGACGATCGATATGAATTTCCAGAGTGATTTACTGGCGATATTTGAGGAAAACCTTTTCTAACGGCGCCGGGATAAAAATAACAAAAACCAAGAAAAAATTCCCAAATTTTATTCATTTTTTTTGTTTTTTTGGTTGTTTTTATGGTTTCAGGTTATTAATTTTTTTTTTGCTCCCTTTTCCCTAAAAAAAAAACCCAAGAAAAATATGGAAAAATCCCAACCACCAACAAAAAAACACCCCCCCCCTTTTTTCAATCCCCCTTTGGACTCAGCGTTTTCCAAAAGTGTTAAAAAAATTCCCAAATAAGAAGAAAAAAAAAAGAGAAAAAAAACCAAAAAAAAAAAAACCCAAAACCCAAAAAAAACCCCACAAAATCAGTCCAATTCTCCGGGATTTGGGATTGTTTTCCCACATTATTCCGACCGGCGCGGGGATCGGCGGGCTCTGCCTTACCCCCCCCCCCTCTCCTTTCCCCCCCCCCCCCCCTTCCCTTCTCTTTTCTCCCTGGATAATTATTTTTTTGGGGCGGTTTCCTCATTTTTTTATTATTATTATTATTATTTGCTTTTAATTTTTGGGGTTTTTTCTCCCTAATTTTTGGGTTTTTCTCCCCCTTCCCCCCCCCCCCCAAAAAAAAAAATTACCCCTCCTTCCCCCCCCCCCCACCCCCCATAAAATTTTGATTTTAATTTTTCTTAATTTTAGAAAAAAAAATTTAATTTCCAAAATCCGGCCGCGCCAACGCCAGGATAAGGTGTCTCCCCCCCAACCCCCACCCCACCTTTTCCATCCCCTCCCCCTCCCCCTCCTCCTCCTTCGGTGTATATTTGGGGTTTTTTTTGTCTTTTTTCACGTATTTTTGGGGGGGGGGGGGTTGGGGGAGGGGGGGAGGGTGGGGAGGGAGAGGGTGGGATTTTTTTGGGGGAGAAAACCCACAAAAAATAAGGGGGTGGCCAAGGGGGGGGGGCGCTTGGAAATAAACCCGGTTTGTGGATTCGGTTGGATTCCATCGTTTAATTTGGGGGGGGGAGGGAAAGGGAGGGGAAAAAGGGGGGGTCAACCCCCCTTCTTTGGGTGGTGGGGGGAGGGGGGAGGGGCGCCGCCTGCATCCCCTCATCCCCCTCTCCCCCTTTTGCCCATTTTCCTCTTAATTTGCCTCATTTTTAGACAAATTTTCTGGTTTTTTTCCCAAAAATTCCGATTTTTTTCCCCCATTTTTTCTCTTTTTCTCTTCATTTTTGTGTCTTTTTTCTTCACTTTTCCTTCTTTTTGAGCTTTTTTCCACTTCTTTCCCCCCTTTTCCCCATTTTTTTTGGCTTTTCCCCCTTTTTCCTCATTTTTTCCCCTGTTTTGATTTTAAATCTTTTTTTCCTAATTATTTTTCCCTTTTTTCTCTTTTTTCCTTTTTATTTTTCCTTTTCCTAATTTCTTTTTTAATTTTTCCCTTTTTTCTTTTGATTTTTCCCTTTTTTCTCTTTTTTTTCTCCTTTTTTCTCCTTTTTTTCTCCTTTTTTCCTTCTTATTCTCTTTTTTACCTTTTTTGGCCTTTTTTACTCTTCTTATTTCTCGTTTTCCCCCTTTTTTTTCCTTTTCTCTCCCCATTTTTTCTCCTTTTTCCTCTTTTTTCCCCATTTTTCTCCCATTTCCCCCCCATTTTCTCCTTTCCCCCCTTTTTCTCCATTTTTTCCCATTTTTCTCCATTTTTCCCATTTTTCTCCATTTTTTCCCATTTTTTCTCCATTTTTCTCCCCTTTTCTTCCTTTTTCTCAATATTTTCTCCTTTTTCTCCATTTTCCCCCCTTTTTCCTCATTTTTTTTCTCATTTTTTCTCGATTTTTGTCCTTTTTTTCCCCTTTTTTCCCTTGGTTTTCCCCCTTTTCCCCCCCTTTTCCCCCCCCTTTCCCTCTTTTTCCCCTCATTTTCCTTTTTCCTCATTTTCCCCTTTTTTCCCCCTCTCCCCACCCCCTCTTCACCCCTTTTTCCCCCCAAATCCACCCCTTCCCCCCCTATTTTTTAACCCCCCCCTTGCCTTCCATTGACTATTTTTTCTATCAAATCCCCCCAAAAAGCCCCCCAAAAAATTGAATTTTCATTTAAAACCCCCCAAATCTCCCCAAATTTCCCCAAATCTCTGGGTTTTTTGAGGGGGGGGGAGGAGCAGCCCCCCCTTCCCCCCCCTTTAATTTTATTATTATTATAATTATTTTAATTATTAATATTTTTGGTGCCATAACCCCCCCTCCCCCACCTCCCTCTCCCCCACCCCCACCCCGTCGTGGAGCCTTCGGTCGGTTTAGGGGAGGGAAGGGGGGTTGGGGGGTCTTTTTTGGGGAGGGGGTTGCGGGGGGGGTCCAGACACCGTCGGGTCTGTGCTGATTGGGGAATAAATGCAGCTTTTTGGGGTTTTTAAAAAAAATATGTATAAATATCACTGGATTGGAGCCCGATTCTTCACCCCAGGGGAGAGGGGGGGGATGGGGGATGGGGTGTGGGAATTTGGGGGGGGGGTGGGGGGGTGGGAGGGGGGAGGTAAAAGTGGCAATTCCCGGTGAAATAGTTTAATTTGGGAAATTTTCCCTTCAAATTGGGTGTTTGAACTGGGAAATTTCACTTGGAAATGGAAATGGAATGGGAAATTTCACTTGGGAATTGGAAGTTTCACTTGGAAATGGGAAATTTCACTTGGAAGTGGGAAATTTCACTTGGAAGTGGGAAATTCTCGTGGAATTTTTAACCTGGAAATTGAAAAATTCACTTGGGAATTGAAAATTCACTTGGAAATGGGAAAATTCTCTTGGAAATTGAAAATTTTCTTGGGATTTTAACCTGGAAATTGAAATTTCACTTGGGAATTGAAATTTAATGTAGAAAATTCCCTTGGAAATGGGAAAATTCACTTGGGATTTTTAACCTGGAAATTCAAATTCCACTTGGGAATTGAAATTTAACATAGAAAATTCCCTTGGAAATGGGAAAATTCACTTGGAAATTGACAATTCTCTTGGGATTTTAACCTGGAAATTGAAATTCCACTTGGAAATTGAGATTTAATGTAGAAAATTCACTTGGAAATGGGAAATTTCACTTGGAAATGGGAAAATTTCACTTGGAAATTGAAAATTCTCTTGGGATTTTAACCTGGAAATTGAAATTTCACTTGGGAATTGAAATTTAACATAGAAAATTCCCTTGGAAATGGGAAATTTCACTTGGAAATGGGAAAATTCACTTGGGATTTTAATCTGGAAATTGAAATTTCACTTGGGGACTGAAATTTAATGTAGAAATTTCCCTTGGAAATTGAAAAATTCCCTTGGAATTTTAACCTGGAAATTGAAATTCCACTTGGGAATTGAAATTGAACGTAGAAATTTCAGTTGGAAATTGAAAATTCCCTTGGAAATGAAAAAATTTGCTTGGGAATTGAATTTTAATGTAGCCATTTCACTTGGGAGTTGAAACATTCCCTTGGAAATTGAAAAATTCCCTTGGAAATTGAAATTTAACATCAAAATTTCACTTGGAAATTGAAAAATTCCCCTGGATATTGCAAAAATTCTCTTGGAAATTGAAATTTTCACTTGGAAATTGAAAAAATTCACTTGGAAATTGAAAAAATTCACTTGGAAATTGAAAAAATTCACTTGGAAATTGACAAATTCACTTGGAAATTGAAATTTAACATCAAAAATTCCCTTGGAAATGGAAAAATTCCCTTGGAAATATAAAAAATTCACTTGGAAATCAACAAAATCCCTTGGAATTTGAAAATTTCACTTGGAAATTGAAATTTAATGTCAAAATTTCACTTGGAAATTGAAAATTTCATTTGGAAATTGAATTTTAACATCAAAATTTCGCTTGAAAATTGAAAAATTCCCTTGGAAATGGGAAGATTCCCCTCCAACTTGAATTTTAACTTGGAGCTTTCCCATGGGAATTGAAATTTCACTTGAAAAATTGAAATTCCACTTGGAAATTTCCCTTAGAAATTCAAACTTCCCTGTAGAAATTTCCCTGAAAAAATTGAAAATTCCCTGTAGAAATTTCACTGAAAAATTCAAAATTCCTTGAAGAAATTTCCCTGACAAATTGAAAATTCCCCTGGAAATTGAAATTTCACTTAGAGATTTCCAGTTGGAAATTGAAATTCCACTTGGAAATTGAAATTCCACTTGGAAATTGATATTTCTGCTTTAATATTTCAAATTTTTTTCCCAAATAAAAATCAGATTTGAAACCATCTAATTGGAATTTCAACTCAACAATTAAATTTTTGATCTAATTAACTACCCAAAATCCCACCTCACCCTTAACACCACTTCAAATTCTCTTGAATTTTTTTTAATTAAATATTAAGGGGGTTTAATGAAATATTTTCAATTTTCTCCTTTTTATTTTAATTTTTTATACTTTTTTTTTTTTGTACTAAATATTCACTGTTTTGACTTTTTTAGCTAGCTCTTAGGCAATGTAAATAATAGAAATGGAATGAATAAAGTCTTTAACTGTTAATTTAAAATCAATAGTTGTGTTAACTAATTTAATGTGTCTTAAAACAATTTCCCTCAGAATTTAGTGGAAATTTGACATTTAAAGCTTGGAAATTGAATGGTTGAATTAAAAGTGGAATTTTTTGGGGGGTGAAATTAAAGGGGTTTTTTTTAATTGAAATTTTCAATCTAAACCCAGGTTGGTGACAGTATTTTATGGTAATTTGTGGTAAATATAATATATATATAAATATATAATTATATAATAATATAATTTCATAATAGCATTATCTTTCATTATATTTATTATATTAATATATTAGATTCTATATAATATAAATATATTATATAATAATATATAATTGAATTTACATAAACATATTAGCATATATAATTTTTTAAACATAATTTTATATCATTTTATGTATTATAATGGTAAATTATGGGCATTTTGGGGGAATTTTATGGTCAAAATTAGGGATTTATGGTAATTTGTGGTCATTTATGGTCATTTTTGGGGAATCTTATGGTCAAAATTAGGGATTTATGGTAAATTATGGGCATTTTTTTTAATCTTAGGGTTAAAAATGAGGGATTTGTGGTAATTTGTGGTAAATTATGGTCTTTTTTTGGAATCTTAGGGTAAAAATTAGGAATTTATGGTAAATTATGGTAATCTTTTTTAATATTAGGGTTAAAAATGAGGGATTTATGGTAATTTGTGATAAATTATGGTCATTTTTTGGGAATCTTATGGTAAAAAATAGGGATTTATGTTAGTTTGTGGTAAATTATGGTCATTTGGGGGAATTTATGGTAAAAATTAGGGATTAATGGTAATTAGTGGTAAATTATGGTCATTTTGAAGGATCTTATGGTAAAAATGAGGGATTAATGGTATTTAGTGGTAAATTGTGGACTTTTTTTGAATCTTATCGTAAAAATTAGGAATTTTTGGTAATTTGTGGTAAATTATGGTAATTTTGGGGGAATTTTATGGTAAAAATTAGGAATTTTCAGTAAATTATGGAAATTATTTTAATTTTAGGGTTAAAAAGTAGGGATTAGTGGTAAATTATGGTAAATTTGGGGGGATTTTATGGTAAAAATGAGGGATTAATGGTAATTTGTGGTAAATTATGGGCATGTTGGGGGGATCTTATGGTAAAAATTAGGAATTTCTGGTAAATTATGGAAATTTTTTTAATCTTAGGGTTAAAATTAGGGATTAGTGGTAAATTATGGTAAATTTTGGGGGAATTGTGTGGTAAAAATGAGGGATAATGGTAATTTGTGGTAAATTATGGTCATTTTTTTGGAATCCTATGGTAAAAAATAGGGATTTATGTTTGTGGTAAATTATGGTCATTTGGGGGGAATTTTATGGTAAAAATCAGGGATTTCTAGTAATTTGTGGTATATTATGGTAATTTTGGGGGAATTTAATGGTAAAAATTAGGAATTTTTGGTAAATTATGGAATTTTTTTTTAATTTTAGGGTTAAAAATTAGGGATTCGTGGTAAATTATGGTCATTTTGCGGGAATTTTATAGTAAAATTAGGGATTTATAGTAATTTGTGGTAACTTATGGTCATTTTGGGAGAATCTTAGGGTAAAAATTAGGGATTTGTGGTAAATTATGGTCATTTTGAGGGATCTTATGGTAAAAATGCGGGATTTATGTTAATTTGTGGTAAATTATGGTCATTTTTTGGGAGTCTTATGGTGAAAATTAGGGATTTATGTTAATTTGTGGTAAATTATGGTCGTTTTTGAGGAGTCTTATGGTAAAAAATAGGGATTTATGCCTCCAAAACACCCCAAAATGCCTCAAAAACTTCCAAAAATTGCCTCAAAATGTCCCCAAAATGCCTCAAAACTCAACATGCCTCAAAAACGCCTCAAAAACACCTGAAAAATGCCCCAAAAATGCCTCAAAACGCCTCCAAAACACCTCAAAACGCCCTAAAACCACCTCAGAATCTCACAAAACGCCTCCAAAATGCCCTCAAATGCCTCATTCCCCCTCAAAACGCCCCCAAATCCCCTCCAACCCCCTCAAAATACCCCCAAATGGCCCCAAAATACCCCCAAATGGCCCCAAAATACCCCGAAAAGCCCTAAAATACCCCAAATGGCCCCAAAGTACCTCACAGGGCCCCAAGCCGCCTCAGGGCGCCCGAAGGGGGCGGCCCCGTCCCCGCCTCTTTCCCTCCCGCCCACCCCTCGCGCGGCCCCTTCGCCCCGCCCCTTTTCCCTCCCCCCTCTCCCATTTCTCCCGCTCCCATTGGTCGCTTCCCTCGTGGGCCTGGCCCTCCCCCCCGCCCCCGCGCCTGGTGTTGTCCAATCAGCGTTGAGGGGGCGTGGCCGGGTGCAGCGGGAGGAGGAAGCGGCGTGAGAAGGTCGGGCTGGGGGGGGGGGGGGGGAGGGACAGGGACACCCCCCCCGCTCCCCCTATGTCGCGACAGGGACACCCCACACCCCCCCCCTTCCTGGGAGACAGGGGGACAGACCCCCTGGTGACGTCATTAGACGTCCCCCCCCCTCGCCTTCCCCTGGGGAGATGGAAACACACACACCCCCCCTCCTTGTGTCGCGATAGTGTCGCGATAGAGACCCCTGGGGGGTGCGGTATGGCGGTGAACCGGGGACACCCTGGGGATGGGACACCCCCCTCCCCACTGGTGAGGGGTGGGCGCACACACAAACCCCAACCCCCTCCCTATGTCGCGACAGCGGGGCGACACGGCTGGTGACAGACACACACACACGGGGGGGGGGGGGGCGGACACTTCTGGGGGGAGGGGGACGGGGATTTGGGGACACCTTGGGGGGACAGGGGGACATGGGGACACCCCAGGGACAGGGGGACACCCCTAGGGGGTCAGGGCGACATGGGAACCCCCTGGGGGGTCAGGGGGACATGGGGACACCCTGGGGGGTCGGGGGACACCCTGGGGACATGGGGACACCCTGGGGGGGTCAGTGGGACATGGGGACACCCTGGGGGGTCGGAGGGGACATGGGGACCCCCTGGGGACATGGGGACCCCCTGGGGGGGGGTCAGTGGGACATGGGGACACCCCAGGGGGGGTTGGGGACACCCCAGGGAGGGACAGGGGGACACCCTGGGGACATGGGGACACCCCATGGGGACATGGGGACCCCCTGTGTGACACAGTGACCCTCTCCCCCCCCCCAGGTGACCTGTGACCCCCCCCAACCCCCCCCCATCATGCTCCTGTCCCTCTGCTCCCTGCTGCTGGCCCCCACCCGGGTGCTCCTGGCCCTGGGGAGGGTGGTGGCCCAACTGGGGGTGACAGTAGCCAGTCTGGTGGCTGGGGTGGCCTATGGGCTCTGGGGTTTTGGGGTGCTCCTGTGCCAGGGACCCCGAAACACCTTCAAGTGGAGGGTGAGG